>JAUMHA010186269.1:0-11082 GCA_032359765.1 Saxidomus gigantea
CTCATAGTTATAAACCAAAAACTCTTCGATTTCAATTTGGAAAATTTTGGAATTCCAAAAATTCGCTGGAACGTGTTGTCATTAATTTTTAATCTTTTTCAGAATCGATAGTCGACTTAAGTTACTGTAGCTTCACTTAATTTCTACTCAGTGGTCGAGGCTTATTGTCTAGCGGGTTTATAACGAAGTTTTTAGCTCGTATGTTGTATTAAATAGGAGCTATTTAGAAAAAGGGTTACGTTTTTCATGCACTGCCTCAACCATTGTTGTTTATTTAAGGTGTGCGATTCTTCACCATGATACAACTGAACCATTTATTTCAAGTTGTTTCAAATTCAGTCGATGTTATAATTACATAGTTACACACTTAAATTTCATCAGAACAGGATATGTTTTGTTTGAACAAGACAATTTGTCACAAAAGTTGCGATCGATTTGAACCTATTTCCCATTTGTTAAAATTGACCGTGTTCTATCTATTCATTTGGATACCTTCGCACAAAAGTTCGGCGTAAAAAGAATTTGTTAAGCTTTAGCGATACATGTATATACATGTGTTTTTTTAAGTTATCTTTGTGTTGGTTTTTAATAATCTTAATCATGCTCATCAAATATTGTTTGCATTTATGGGTAGTATAATATTGAGGTATACCTCAAGGTTCATCCATTTATAGACAGTGTCATGGTTAAAAAAAACAAATAAAGTGATGTCTTTACAGTTGGATCTATTTATTAACATGTATCTTGCGAATAGTCAAAGGTATTAATGCCAATATGAAACTTTACAAAAGCGGAGCAGCCAATTGAGTTGACGTTCGAGATAGTTTGACTTTTCAAACCAGATACTGGTAAAGTAAGAATGGAAATTCTTAGACACTTTCGGTAACAATTTAAATCTGACAGGCAGTTCCTGTTTCATTTTTCGTGCCTTGCATTTAAGTTTAAACTAACTCTTATTAAGAAAATAAAACACCCCATAAAATGTGTACCTTTTTAACTATCTGCAGTATAACGTTTTCTACAAAGAGTCTGACAAACCCATATTGGATTTTCTCTCTACCCGGGATACGATTTTATCGTTAAAGTTCTGTTGATTCTACCATCCAATCTCGGAATCAAAGACTTACAGATACAGGTGTGTTAACGCTGTTAATTGAGCTTTAACCTAAATCTGTATTTACCGGACTGATCGTCTGTTCACTGTGCTTGCACTTCAGGACCTTTTTAACAATTGGATTCAATTTAAAAGATGTCCCTCATATTTTCTTCGAGAAAAAATTCCTCCACTCAGCACCCTGTCAAGCAGTGCCACGAAATATCAAAGCGCGACATGTCAAAACGAAAAAAGGTTATAAGGTATGTTATTAGTGTTTTGTGCTTATTTAAAAAAAAATTCATTTTTTATACGTTTTCCCATTTATCTTTCCCCTGTCTTTTTTCCTTATCTTCGGATGATGATGATGTTTTTGAAAATGTTTTGTCTAGACATTTAACTAAAAGAGATGCATCTAATAGTTTAATTGTTTAATTACAACAGTAAAATGTGTTGGATTAGGTTAAGTGTACCTGTATGAAGGCAAGATTGTAATTTGAGATGCGCAGTAATAACATCGGGAGCCCACTGTTGCAAGTGATTTAATTACAAGCATCTAAACGACCAATATTGAGATAATGCACATTTTATAGATTTGATTCGAAAACGACCAATTTTAAATATCTTAACAAAGAAAGGCCGAAAATTGAGCATTATCTTCATAGGCTGTGGTAAGAGCTGTTGTACAAGTATGTGTCTGTCTTTTAACGGTTAATAACGTATGACTTGATATTTTCCTTTGCAGAAAAATGCAATGTTAAGCTGTAGGTCGTGTTAGCATAAACGTTCAGTGTTAAATAGCAGTGTTAAAATATGTGAAGTACACATACTAGATTAGATTTAGCAAACAAATGATACTTCACAGCTGGTTTTCAAAGGTCATGATAGCTGTGTTAAGAGTAGAATAAAAATTAAATCCGAATTGCAAGATGCTACTGAGTCGATGCCTTAAGTTGATAGCCTCATAGTAAAACTTTGTGGAAAGAGAGTATCAAGTCATGTTTTATCATGTATGTAACTTAGTAGAATGGGCCTGACGAACCGTACATTAAATTCTCTGTACTTAACATTGATTTAGACTTAAATCAATTAAGCCGTGGTGACACTTCCCGCATATACCAATTAAAAAAGATATTAAAGAACAGACAATTGTTAAGAAGACTTTTAGCTGGGCTACCAACCCTATATATTAATTCCAGTTACTTTGGTAAAGAACAACCGACTCGAGTGGTGCATTATTAGACGGTTCGTGTACGTTTATTCATGCTGTTCATTTAGTCAAATAAAATGTGATGTCGAGCCACAAAATTGAGTTTCGAGTCAGAAAATATATGCCCAGTAGGGAAACGATTTGGTTCTAGTTAAAAAGTTGCTGATAAATTGACACCACCTTTTAAGTTTATTACAGCACCATACAGTACAATACAGCATTGTATTGCATTAAGCATGTAAATATTCGCGTTTGTACACTGCCTATATCGAATAGAAACATAATACGGAGAACAGAGTAGTAAATAACATGATAGCTCTCATAAGAGTATAATATATACAAACGGTTCAATTCTTACATCTATAAAAATAGACTTTTTCATCATATCTTAGATTGAACAATTACTTTGTATGCAATGTATCTATACTTAACATTACCAAGGAGATAGTAGACTATTTAACTTGATCGCATACAATGCATAAAGTCAGTTCCCATACGGGCATGTGGCATGAAACATATTACTAGGCAAATAACAAAGTCAGTATCATGCAAGGTTATGAATGCATATTAAGTATTGTAAAAGGAGTGGTTCTAAACAACAATGTTCTTAAGCTCGAACAGGTTGTATATGCTCTATTGTTACACTTTCCCTTTTTATGGCACGACGTTAAGGACTCCACAAAGCTCATTTCTAAAATTCGGTAGTAAGCAGGGTAGATTGTTGCCACCAGAAAATATGGTTAAGTATGTACAGCCACGGACCTATATACACATAAATATGTTTATATAGGTCCGTGGTACAGCCGGATAACAAAGCTATCATGCAAATTAATTTGTTGGTTAACAATTGCAGATGCTTTGTTCCAAGATAGTGGCACACAAATTATACAATGTCCTTAGCAATACATATGACACATTGTCAAGTCGAAGATACGAAACGTGCATCAGATATTAAATTTACAAGAATAAGATAAATACAAATTGATAGCAAAGAAATCTTTTCACAAAATTGCATTCAACTCGTTAAATAACATTCAATAACAATATTTGTCATGCAAGAATACGGAAAGGCGTGGCTGTCTTATATAGATATAAGGTATATCATACAGTGCATGAACACAATATATCAGGTCATCTTGACAGTGCACGAACTACAGTGTTGTATATAGAATAAACTTGACAAGATGACCTGATATTGTTTTCACGACTTCATGATATACCTTAAGTCCATATCAAACAGCCACGACTTTCCATACAAGAACGTAGTAGAAATGCATGACATGGCTCTTAGGCAGCCATATCAACTACAATAACATGGATTTCGTATAGTTACAAACTCATAGTGACAAAATATCACTTCGAAAAGTGTATCTTGTTTTCAAAAGATAACATTTAATGCAAATAGAAGTCGCGCGACCACATTCTGAATTTAGCCGAGTCTAAAGAATTACCTACCATGGTACATAGTTAATCGACGCTTTTACAGTATTAGACGTTTAACTCATTTTTCTAAACTTGAGCATCTCTCTAAGTATTATTATCGGAAGTCGCCGTTAGGCGGGGGAAAGGTTGAGCAACACAACCGGCAAACAAAAAGTAAAGAAATTTAAATAAAAACATTCTGTTTTACTGTAATTAATTTTGTTTAATCAATTTCCTTGCATGAGAATTCAACCTTGACGTTTGACTCTGAGCGACGCAATAATTCAAATACTGTGTGCAGATATGCTTTCTGTTTTTATCAGATGCATCTCCGCTTTATACGTGATAGTAACTCATAACCGTATTTAAATAATGCATTATGTTGTGAGCGTTATGATCCCTCTGGAAATATAACTGCTCGTATACATTTAAGCTGCCACTTATTTAATCAATTTTTGAAATTCAATAAAACTGAACTCTGTGACAATTTCATTTTATCTATTTCATCCGGTTTTGGGATTCCTGGCATTTGCGTTAAATTTCACGAAATGATTAACATATGTTCTTTTGTCCGACGTCACAGCACCAAAGTATTAGGTGATGTGAGCAGAATAATGCTCCAGTGGTACTCCGTGTCAGCAACTCGGAACTCTATTATATTATCAAATAAAGTCTGTAATCGGGAATTTATGGATAAGTGGTTATTAAATAGGTTTTCAGATTGTCCTTATAAATTAAGACTAAATTTAAAAGCTGATTTACGACACACTTCTTATATCAATCCTTGAAAATATTCTCTCTTAACATGAATGCAATTTCCTGGCCCTCGCAACCGCAGTGTAGTATGCCCTTTGTCCAGAAAGCATGTTTTCAGTTCAGAAAAGAGAAAAATGTCGCCTGGATCCCGGTCTAGCGTGTATGGAGGGTGTTTGACTTCTTAAGCCCGCAGAAACTGCTGCACAACATTACTCTAATGCACTAAGATAAGACAAACACCCCTCAAACCAGTTCGTTGGCGAGTTTAACGTGATGTTTTCTCACTTATTTTAATATCCTATATCTATAGCACTTTCCAGTAGCAGGTCGGTCCGTTGCACTGACTCTTTGAACAAAAGGACCTTCGTTATTGAGGAAAATCTTGTAAGGAACTCGTTTAGAACTTTGATCTAGGGTCTGCATACCATAAACATCTGGCGCAATGGACAAATGTCAATGTCTATTGATGTTGATATGTAAAAACGGTATTACTAAGGAATGTCCTAAGGAGCAAACAGTTCACTTATCAATTATAGTTAAAACGCATGCGTATACATACTACCTTTCCTGAAGACCACTGTTTGTTCAATCCAGTCTTTGTTCAGAGGTATGGCAGAAAATTGAAATGCAGAATAATTGTAATTGTTAGCTTACGATTGTCATTAATATCAACACTATTGTGTGAGTACAGGCCATGCTTTTTTCTAATTTCCTCATTGTTACAAGGGCAATTAAGTATTCAGTCGGGATTATATATGAACCTAATAAGGGTATAATGAATTAACTTCCACGAGAACCTCAACTGTAGGATTTCACGTGTCACTGGTAAAACATATTTCACTAATGGCGTCCAAGTTCTCAATAACAATAATGATATTAAAAATATGGGAAATCGATGTAGATTCCGACCGTTAAAAAGATATTTGTTAATTTCACAACGCGTAAATCAGACACAATTCCGGGAGTCGCATTTCATTTCACGGCTGTCAAGTTTGTAATGGTACGAGTTCTTTTCTGAGCGTTTAGTCAGTATCATGTTTGCAGGGATTCTAAATTTAACAGCTGACATGTGACTATGGCGTACAAGCAATTTCTGTGTCATAGGGTCTTATTCAAAGTTAAACAAACTTTAATTTTCATTAATTTTCTTCCAAAAAGAAATAAACATTTTCATATATTATTATTAACTGTAATGGATGTGTTGGTCTACTGTACAAGTTTTATAATGCGGATATAAAGTGTCACTTTGACGATTAAGCTCAATGTACTGATCTAAATGAGCTTTGCCGAGATCCTGGTATTAAAGAGCCCCTCGCGCCTATCTGTTTTAGTATTTTAGCTAGCTAACATAGTTCAATGAAGGGAAGAAGCTTTTTTATCCGTTCTTCGTTTCAGTAACAAAAGTTGGGGTAGCGCCTAACAACAGCTACAACTTCATTCGCCAAATTATTTTAAGATTTTATCTTCTTGATTGCGTTTGTAAACCTATACATGTTTAGAAGGGTCTTTTCACACTCTAAACAATTCAATCAACAAAATGATGCTAAAGTTTACAGCAGATTGGTCACAAAATGTGTTGTTTTTTCTTATTTTTCTTCAATGTTTTAACAAGGCCATAGCTATGGGTAACCCCCTATACCCAATCGTTTTGGTCTATGGGGCAACCCGTAGCAGCAAGCCTTCAAACATTAGAGGTAAGTATGGCATTGATTTTAATGAGGGCCACAGAAGTGGCCGGCTCTATTTAATACGGGTTTGGAAAATGCTACTAATGAATTAAAATCGCATAAGTAGGTACGGCTAATAAGTGGTTAACAACACTGATCAATGTGTAGCTTTAAAAATATCAAAAGGTTGATGATTATAGTTTATAATTCATATAAACGTCGACTTACTTAATACGTCTCTGTAAACGTTTAGAAGTGTTTGTCTTTCTTTATGGGGAAAAATGTCATAAGTTAAACAGTTTTGCTCATGTAACGAAAAACTAGGGAGCAGTCTGTCAAAGACAAAACTAAAATTGAAAAAGAATTGGCACTTGTTTAAGTTATTGTTGTACGTCCCACCCTGGTGCGTTTTACCACAATTTCCTTGATATATTTAGTGTCCTATTTCCTTTTGTAATCTGGAGCACCATCATTTGTTTTGTTATTTCTCTAGAGTCTGTAAAGCTTTAAAAGGTTTCAAACATGTAAAGGTTAGCATACTTTCTACATTCATTAAAAAGATTTTAAAAAAAGAAATTCTTTTGCCACGCGCTTTTCGTGCATTAGTGTTACACTGAGACAGTTATATTTCATTTATAAGATCATACTACAGCCTGGCTTCCATGGGTCTACTTTCCGGTAGGTACCTCAGTGAAATAGGATTTGATATCAATATTACAAAGATGTAGAGAAAAGCAGGCATTGCGGAATCTTCGTACCTGTACGATGATATGTTCATGCAAATGTTAACGTTGTTGTTGCATATTTTGCAGACTGGGACAACTTCAGGCAAATTACTTTTTATTACTGTTTGATAACGTGGCTTATGTAAAGCTCGAATGACCCATGCCATGGAATACAAGACAAGTTGTTCGCGAAACGCAACCAATTTCGAAGGAAATCATCCATAATACATTTTAAAATATATTGATGTCTTTTTCCAAACTGAATAGATACGATTCATAATCTTGCAAATACGCAAGACAAGTTCTTTTGGAGATTAAAGTTTTCAATACCTTCATTAGAATTAAGATAAAAGCAATAGGGAGAGTAGGAAAAGGGTATTGATATTTCAAAGAAAAAGTCAACAATGCCACACAAAGTAAATCGAAATAACTGACAAACAACCTTACAGAACTGTTGGTGATTATGCCTGTATATTTACTTTGCCACTGATTCTTTTGTGTATTGTATTTGTGGCTGTGAAATATTCGATTCTACGGTAAACATGCAATATGTTTGGACTCAAACTTACTATAGGTATATCAATATCCTAAGGGAAAATTGATTTGATGTTAAATAGTACGTGTACATGTACGAATGTAAAAGCGATTTTCTTGAGCGAGATTGTCATGATTGTAATTGCTTTATGGAAAAGATTCACTGTCCGGAAGTGACTTTACGGAAGAGGCTGACCTGTTTTGGATCAGGCTACATACTGCCACATTCAGAGAATATTTTCGCTCAAACGTATAAATTTACTAGTACAATCGTTTATCTATTTTAATGTATATATAATGAATGTACGGCGTGCAGGCAAAGGTGACATATAGGATAAACTATGCCGACGGCGTCGTAGGGAGTTGTCTGACAATTTGCTTTCCACGCTATTTCTCTTGTAAAGGAGGGTTTTCGGTAAATTTTGCTGTAGGTTTTTGTTATCAATTATTATTAGTTTATAGTTCACCTTGTCACTTCCTGTGCTTCTTATCCCAATCAGTGTTTCGAGGTTTTCAAAGATTTGGACGAATTACATGCGTACGTTACCAGAGATATGACCGAGTCCAAAATTTCGGTCCCAAATAGAGCCAAAGGGCCTGCGTTAACAGGCCAGAAAAGTCCTTCATACTGTTGCTCGAAATAATTTCTGGAATGTACAAAATGTACATATCACTATTTTTGAGAAGTATTTTATGCATAAGAATAGGTACAGCACGGTGCTTGTTTCATTTTAAATTTTTGAATTATTTTTGTTAAATAGTCAATTAGTAACACTATCTACAAAAAAATTAATGAAGACATTTTAAAAATAGTCTCCCCCTTTTCGACATATAAAAATGAAATTGTGCCTGACAAATTGGATTTTGATGACGATTTTGATATAACTTACACGATTTTTGTGAGTGGATACCAAAGATAATTTTGTTACAGAACGTTAATTCTTCAAAATATTACCATTGTGTTTGTGAATGCAAATTATTTTTAACAAAGGAAATCAAGTACATACAATATTAATAAATATATTAACACGGAGACACAACAATCAGTTTATGTAGAAATATGTGTTCACGTTACTGCTCAAAACAGGAAATCTCGGACAGAATATCGCCGCGTTTAGTACGAGAGTTTTCTCTATTGAAATATATTATTTAGATAAAATATAATGACTAAATCGAAGACTAAATCATTCGAGTAAATCAAACATTTAGAATGATATACACATTTTTCCGATATGATTAATTATCTTGGGTGAAAACTAGGTTTAAAGCAGGCATGTTCAAAGACTGTTATAATTAGAGTAGCACACTGGTCCGATTCTTTCACCGAGACTTTATTGTTATACGCATTAATGCGCCAACTTTTCCCGATGGGCATTATCGGCGGACAAAGTACAGCCACAAACCCTAAAAACTTTTAATTAGCACTTCGTGTTTTTGTGTGCTTAACACTTAAATTACGTCTTGACGTAATATTCTAGTATAAGTTCATCATTCCGAGGCGAACGATGCGAAAGTGCATTTTATTCAAAGATCTGCACATTTGCCGAATCAAATATGCGGTTAAGTTACCTAATTTAGTCTAATACCAAATACTTGCACAGTGTTACTAGTGTATTGGGAAATAAATTTAAAGAAACAACAACGTTTAACAAAAATATTCTATACACTACTCAAGAACTTTTGTCACAGATTCAACGAACGCTCAACTTATAAAATATTCAGAAAAATCATATCAGTTGATGATGGATTGTAAAACGCGGCATAATAAATGAAGTCATACCTATCTGAATTTCTATTATGTTCAGACAATGAACTATTTACCAACACAAATTGTGTTTGAAAAAAACACGACTCAATTTATTTCTACTATTTTATGAATAATTAATACTGTGAGTGATTTAGTGATTGTTTTACTAAATGTCTATAAGCACCGAATGGGACTGTGAGAAACCCCCTCATGTCTATGTCTTTCTGCACTAGATCAACTAAATCAACATTTTATGATATTGCATACTGCGAGAGGTCGCAAGGCATGTAAATTTAGCAGTATTTTATTTTTTATTGCGGTAAAGTGAGTGGTTTAGTTACTTTGAATAAAATGATAAAAACACGTTAGATTAGAATTTATTTTATGTTTGAAGTTGTTTTATATAACGGATTCTTCTGGCGTGATATGTACAAAGAGAACAAAGAACCTTTCAAACATACTTATTCAAGTTTTAAGTCCCACGTGTATGTTTTGTTCGATATTGGTACATACAAATGAGTTGTTGGATGAAGAATTTACAACAGTTTGATGTAATGACTTACCAACCTTCTATCATTTTTGAGTAAAAATGTTATAGGCAAGGGTAACATTTCTGTTACTTTTGTGGTACAAAACAAGGCTTATGAAATCTAACATAAAACTTTTATATATCGTGTTTTAGACTGTCACGGAAAATACATGAGTGTGGCAAAACATTTATACACTGGCTTCGTTAAATTTGCTTGTTGCATTTGTTTTATGCGTAATAAACTGGATTGCTTTAGCAGTTTATCAGTAATTAAAAGTCTTCTAAACAAAAGTTTCTACTTACTAACTAAAATTTGTCAGAACTTAAGAGAGTATTTAGTAATACAGTGATGTAATTGGAGAAATTTCAGTACATTATAAACCGATAGCTTTAAACATCAAACAAACGAAGGCTAGTCCAGAAAATACATTTACAACAATCTTCCTGCACTTGTAATTACAATTTAGCATTATGATTATCTATTGTTTCAAACAGAGGTTCACCACTCCTCTAGGGTGGAAACCATATGCTTGAAAACAACCGGAAATCAGTTCATTTCTTACAAATCCGAACACATTTATATATTATAATATAATTATACAACACACAGCAGTAATAATTTATCACTGATATGTCACTGTAAGAAACTTTCGGCAAGCTTTCAAAGCGTTACTGTAACAGTATATACATGTAACGATAATACGCTGTTCTGTTAGGCCAATCGCGTGAAATTTTCAGCTTCAATGAAATAAAGCAAATGAACTGACCTTGGTGAATAGTAACTATATTACTATCTAGCAATCAAAATGTATTACTGCTTTGTTAAAACGGCCTACACTGAATCACAGGTTCTCGGAATTTTGCTCTGCTATGAAATAAAGCAAATAAACTGAACTTGTTGAATTGAAAAAAGTACAAGTTGTATTATGTTGCAATCAGTTTTTTTATTATTTTATTTAAATACTTCTTAGAAATAGGCCTATACTGAATAAAAAAAGCTATCGACATTTCATTTTTTTTTTAAATAAAACACATATACTGACCTTGTTGAAGGACAAATATATATATATATATACCGTAGTATCAATGGCAAGTGCGACCTTCTACGCATTTCTAGGAACTGCTTTTAATATAATCTATATTCTGTTAACAATAATCGGTATAAAGATTTTCTTTTTAATTCCGGATGTGGTCGGATGTGGTAATGTAGGGAAATGTAAAAGATGAATTAAGGAATGTTAAAAACCGATTTCCATACAAGGAACAATATTGATCATATCAACAACGTATTGAAGAAAATATCAGATTTATTCAACAGATTAGAAGTAAGCAGTTATGGCCTGATTAATCAGTTGGAGAAATTTCAGTACATTATATACCGATAGTTTTAAACATCAAA
>JAUMHA010186380.1:0-16311 GCA_032359765.1 Saxidomus gigantea
GTTCCAGGATGGATATTATTTTATATTGTCAATCACTGAGAATAGTCGAGCGCGCTGTCTACTGACAGCTCTTGTTAGCTTCCCAAATGTGGGTTAACTGATACTAAAATAAATAGTAAAACAAAAAGATGTCCATCTGCTGTTTCTCTCTATTGTGTTTAGAAGTTGTAGCTTTCTTGAAGTTGTGTTAATGTATATGAGCTTGAGTTACATGATCTGTAAAATATATTTTACTTGACAGGAACATCCATTATTCTGAGCAGTATATAGAAAGGTCTGTTGGGACAACAGTATCATATGCTCTTTTTCACTTCTGTACACCAGTTTACATGTATTTATAGATCTATGTGGAGAGTGTTTTTATACTAAGAGAATAACTTTTACATTTTGATTACTAAGAGAATAACTTTTACATTTTGATGAAAGTCTTTTTTTTTGTTTAAATGAGAGTAAGAGTTACTTGTATTTTCCTATATTTGCGGAAAAATGGCTTTTATATACTATATGTATATAATAAAAGTCAATTGTGTGGGACATTTTGAGGGTTGACTGCAAAACTGTCGTAACTTATATGAAAGAGAGAAGGACGTAGGATTGTTTTGCATACAGCCCTCAATTTGTGGTCTTGCAGTAAAACCAGGAAGGTTTAGTTAATTATAATGTATAATTCCATATTGTAGGATTTTAAAGTTCAGTGACTCTCACTACACAACGCCACAGCATATTGAAAAGATAGAGGAGAGAGGTCGTCAAGGTGATATTATTCTGGTTGAAGGGGTCAGGACAGGAAGTGCTTATGTCTGGGCAAAACTTAAAGACCCAGCCTATGCTGTAAGTATCTAAGACCAATGCCTGTCTTTGCAAACACAATAGTAAAAAAGTCATGTCAAAGAAGTTTGAAAGCCAGTTATTGAAGGACTTAGGTTTACAAAGCAGGCGGTTTGTTTATGGCGACAGCAGTTGAGTAGAAGAGAAAACTCACCTTTCTATCAGTCTGTGCTTTTTAAGTGAAAGAGGCAATTATGCATGATTGTTTTCCGATGAGTATTAAAACACTTACAAATTCCAGAACATCTTTGTCTGGTGCATTTCTTCTTCATGCATGGAAGGATTTTGATGTAACCTGACACAAATGTTCACCACCATAAGCCACCCTTGTTTATAGAATTACATCCCTGTGTTGTTACTATAAATAGCTTAAATTGTAACTTTTTTACTGGCCGTAGAGAAAAATCGAGACCACTTTTCTGTGGTACAACATGCATGCTGCATCCAATGTTTAGATGTATTTTTACCTATCTCTTCTTGGTAAGGAGTTAGTGCTTTTGACAGCTGGCGGCTCGACATGTTGCACGTGGGAATCCAGTCTCATAAAAGAGTTGAAGGTGGGCAATAAAAAGTTAAGGTCGGTGGGGAGACCAGGACCGCATATATTTTGGGGGATGTTGGGGTGTTAATTAATCTTGTTATGTGTTCATGTCTACCTATACCTGCAAAGGTTGTACACATAATGGCATTATTATATGTTTTAGCTGATATGATAGTCAGTTTTGGGATATTATAGAATGTTGAACACAGCAGTGTAAGGTTAATGGTTATAGCAAACTTGATGATCAGCCCCCCTGAAGCTTATATACTGAAGTTTGCTACAGTCAAGTACAAAGTGGAACAGATCAGACAGAATGCTGTTGTTGGTAAGTTCATGCTATTGTTGGTAAGTTCATGCTATTGTTGGTTAGTTCATGCTATTGTTGGTAAGTTCATGCTATTGTTGGTAAGTTCATGCTATTGTTGGTAAGTTATGGTAAACTTAGGAACTTTATGACCAAATCCTGTATTTTCAAGTAAAATCTCTCTCCTTCTCTGTGTTAAATTCTTTAATGAAATAGCGAGTCTTTTAGAAGGTACGGCTCAGGCTTTACTATTTTCAGATGTTTTTAAATGGATTTCAGTGACAGCAAAGTTGGAAGTTTCAGTGTCATGGAGGTAAAGAACATTGAATTCCTTGTCCACAGGTCTAGTGCTTGAATCTCACCATTAGCAGAATATGACTGCAACCTTCAGAGACCCATACCTTTATGTCCAAAAAAACTCAAAGAAGCTGTCCATAAGCAGAACTTGTAGAGACCTTAATAAATTAGTATATTTAGATAAAACTAATGTAGTATAAAATTATTTTGTCTTGGCAGAAATGGTTGGTAGTGCTCAGTCGTCTTATCCAAAATTGTGAGTGAGTGACTGATGTTGATTCATACATTATGTTTTCAGTGATACAGATGCCATCTTCCCAGTATTCCCTAGAGGTTGTCGACGGCTCCATTGGAACTTTAGATGCTGCTTCTTCCGTAGCTACAGCTTTAGAACTGGGAGAAACAGAGGTCAAACTTATAGATAAAAGTATCCTTTATTCTATATCAGTATCTGCTTTGCAAAGTACTCAAAGGAACAGTTTTACCCTGTAACAAGCTCGGTTTCTTGCTTTGTGAAGTACATTTGTATGTAATGAAGTCATACAGTTTTTTATCTGAGTAGAATTCATGAATATGTCTATTCCATTTTGTCTAATTCTGATCATTTCGTTCATTAAAATGAGATGTGAAGCGCGCATGCGTCGACAGTGCTTAGCACTCCCGCCCATTTAGGCTATTGATCAGAATTAAAAATTTTGAGGAAATTATTTATGTATCTAGTTATAATGAACACAAGAAAAGTTTGTCTCTATAAGACTTATTCTGTATTCTTGCTTGAAATATGTAATTTCCATAGAACAAACCTTTAATTCTGCCTATGCAGGTACTTTGGGATGGTCTTAAATTTGTTTTTGTTTATTTGGTTAAAATGTGGTCAAACCATAACATTGTCTTATCGTTTACCATGACTTTTTTTCATGTACAAAAAGTACTGTTACTAAACTAGTTATCTTCAAATTGTCATGTTGAAATTCCACTCCATAAACAAAAGAAAATAGTTGAATTATGTGGAAATTATGCATTGGAATAATTATTGATAAATGCCGTTTGTTTTGAAACAAGAAGCAACCTGCAGCATTCAGTGATTCCCTTCATTGTGTCCTGACAAAACACAAAAGTATATTCTTTTGAAAGAAGCACAAGCATTTTAGAACTAGGTTCGCAAATAGATTTATATCTCATGTTCTTCTTCCTTTAACTTGTGCATTAGACATCAAGACGTCAGATGTGCTTGGACAACCCGCAGCCATTCTCCATGTTGTTAGCCCAAGCTACCTAGGTAAAACCTGTGTATTTTTATTTTTCCATGTGTAAAAGTGTTGCCCTGTGATATACAAACAGTGAGATTTATTACTGGTCCTTTCATTTACAAACACAGTAAAGTCAAAGACATTTTGATTACTTTTTTATCTCGCTTATTTGATGAATAGGGAAGTCTATTTGGGTCACTCCCAATACACACACACATTTGTATACAAGCTACCATCATGGATATCTCAGTAACCACCTATATATTTGAACCATAAACTAAGTCTTTCATGGTATTGGACACTAATTTTGAGGAATATAGACACTGTTCATACTTCACAGAAAGGCAGAAATTTGTGAAAGATGTGATATATTTTCTTTTCAGGATTTGTGGTCCTTCCAGATAGAAAATGGGTTCTTGAAACAGGACGGGTGTACACTGTACTTATAGAAGTGTATGATAAACATAGTCACAAACTTTACCCATCTGATGTAAGTATTTCGTTTTCATGCTTAATGTTTTAAAGATCTGTCTTAAAATAAAACATGGAATTTAGATACTGCTTCTTTTAAAGGTTTTCTTTTTGCATATATATTGACACTGATAAAGTTGTTGAAAGTAGTCCAAAGGAATTTTGAACCTTTGACATGTTATCACCTTTCTTGAGTTGCCATATGTCTTCTGCAGCTGTCGTCAGGTCCAAGAAACTTGTAATTAAGCAGCCATACGCTTTAAGTGACCCACTAATTCTGTAGACTGGTTGCTTACAGAAAGTTTAGCTTTACATGCAGATAGATAGTATAATACTAAGAGAAGATATTACACTTATTTTGCACACTATTTTGATCTGCACAGTTTATGCATGTTTACTGCATTCACAATTAAGTTTGTTTTGCCTTTTCAGAATGTTATTATTGACGCCTTGTTCCCGAAGGAATATTTTGATGTTCAGTTCTCTACAAAGAATGGAACTTACCATATTGTGAAAACCTTACAAAGAGGAGATGCTGATCTCGAGGGAGCTCTCTCAACCATTATAAAGCAGGTAAGCTGGATTATTAAGCCACCAGTGTTAAGCTCACAGTTTGAGTCAAAGTTCTTATACTAGAATAACTGTTTTTCTCCAATACTAACAATAAAGTTGAGTCAGCAAAAGAAAATTAAGTGAATATTGTTGCAATTATTTCACAAATTTAAGATATACATAGAAATTTCTTTTAGTTGTCGGAAGAAAAATTTTTAGTCGCCAATTGTGTACAGTTTCCTTTATCAATTTCTAATGCCAAGTTGTGATGAATGCATCCTCAGCTCCTCCCAACTATAACAAGATTAATACATCAAATATTTGATATGCGAACCTATCTGTCATTTGCTGGAGGAGATGTTTGTACTTGTTCCAACCATCAGAAAGAATGGTTAGGTCAGCAGACAGTCTAAGCATCACTGAAATACTGATAGGCAATAAAACTAATCAAATGGATCATTTAGACTAACCTACAGACTATATAATGTCAGCTTGAGAGAAGATTCATACAAATTCAAAGGAGAGGGCGCATTGTTGTTCAGGTTGATGGGTTGGCCTCTCAGTCTAGAGGCTGAGGTTCAGAACCCAACTGGGTATTATGACCACATCTCGCTAATAAACAACACTGGGCCCAGCAGAAAAGAGCCCTGAAAGTGTTGCTGTTCTTCTCAAGCTAAGAAAGGGTCATGATGAATTAATGTAAAGATTATAAAAAGATATAATGTCTTTTGCACTTTAAGATTTGTGTTGATTTAAATAACTGTTTACTGATATCCAGAGTGGCTATGAGCACAGTGTTAGTCCTGTCTTGAAGCAGACGCAGTTTGTGGAAATATTTGATGCCATTGTTGTTCAACCTGAGTTACTGTTCTTTCCATGGGATCCAGTAAGGCATACTTCGCATAAATATCAGCTAAGGGTAAGTCACATTTCATTACAGTGGAAAGGAGTAACACTTTGTCACTAAATTTGTCAGATATTTGGACCTTTTTTTTCTTTTTGAAACTAATTACAAGACTATACAGACTTTAGAAAAGATCTTTTAGATTTATAGCTGATGGTTTATAGCACGAGTGATGAAGTGAATATATTGATAGTTAAATAAATTATGTAAATTGAGACCCTGCCAATCAAGTACCCATATTTCTCTTAATTTAAACCAACCTTAATATCAAATTTATTCTAAAATGTAGCTTTTATATCCGAAATGGAATTGGAATTACTGTCTTATAAATTAAAAAAGTGTTCCAACTTTCAAGAAGCTTAGTAGAAGTACTGTTGTTGTATATTGTAGGCTTCTGGTGGCAGTGGAGACTATATGTGGAGTTCTAACGATGCAGGGGTTGTCACTGTGAACAAGTATGGTGAGATCACAACATCTGCTCTAGGAGAAGCAGAGGTTACGGCGTCAGACAAGAGGAACCAGCTTCATAAAGGCTTGGCAAAGGTATGGGAACCAGTGTAATAGAACAATGAGAAGTTTGAACTCTGAACTTGACACAGATACTGGTACCATTGTAAAAGAACAATAATAAGCTATAACATAAAAGCTTGGCCCGAGTAGAGGTAGTAGAATAATGACAGTTTGTCTGATCAAACTATGAAGTCCAAGTAATTGATAATTGTAACAGCTACAGTAATGTTGCATCAATTTTGAACCAATAACAGTCTGTTCTTACAGGCACAATGCTGGTACATACATTCGAACCAGATTAGCTGCCAAGGGTTCTGTGTAAATGCATATATTGCTCCTATTTCATTTTTTCTATGAAAGGGTACAACTTACTGCATGAATATAGAATGCACATTTAATGTAGGTACATTAATTTAGGATAATGTGACAGTGATGCAGTAGAAGAGTCCAATATTACAGTGTAGGTGGTGTAGAGGTTTAGGTGTCTGCCGCTCATCCCGGAGGTTACGGGTTCGAGCCCCACCAAGGTTACGACCGTACCTCATATGACACCAGTACTGGTTTTTCCAGGAAGCGTACTCAAGAGTGACTCGATTAGCTACAAGCTTCCTTCACAATCGAGCTAAAATAAATTAGTGTTAACTACAGTGTAAATTCATTGGATAATATCAAGATTAAGTCCTTTATCGCACACATGATCTACCTTTATATGCAATGTGTGTAAACCTTTGTGTATGCATATACCCGGTATGTATTGTGTCACCGTCAGATTATTGTGAACGAACTGTATGTTGAAGAGAGTAAATATGACTGTTTTCAGGTCCATATATTACCACCATCAGACATGGAGTTCAGGCCAGACAGAGTGGAGGTGGAAGTGGGCAGTGTGTTAGAACTTCCTTTGGATATAAGGACAACCCATGCAGGCACAAAATACTCATTTCACGACTGCAGGAACATGCCCCTTAATGTGACTTTTACGGACTCCTCTGTGGTGGAGTATGTTGAAGGTAACAGCAAAATTGATTGAAGGTTATTGATCTGAACCTTACTACTGAACATATCTCTTAATGCATGAAAGTTGTCAGTTTCTAATGGAGGATGGAGATCTAGAACTGGTCCTTTTTAGGAAAAATGCTTTAATAGACTGCCTGTAAATAATTGAAATACAGTTGAATTGGTCATTAAACTGAAATAATTAAAATGACTATGGTATGATAAAAGTTTGAAATTTGCCAAAATGTTGTTGTGTGTACATGTATATAGAAAAAAGAACTGCAGTTGAACTCAGTGGAGCAATAAAGGGACGTCATGGCCCTCTTGTGTAAACTTGTTAAATTTTATTGCTAACACTAAGATTTTCAAATAAACTGTTGTGCAAAAGCCTTGGTCTAATGGATTATTTCTATGGTATTTATGTGATGCTTGAATGATTTACTGAAAAAAAAATATCTTGCAGGTTTTTCTGTTCTGAGAGAAGGAAGCTGCAGAACTATAAAAGTGAAGGCATTACAGCAAGGTCACACAAAGGTCAAGGCCATTTATAACCATGGCAACATTGAACTGGAATCAAGTATCACCATATCAACCTATGATGCTTTAATGGTTAGTACAAAGTAGTACATTTTGTTTGAAGTTTGTTCCCAGAACCAGCAGAATTTTTTTTGTATAATTGGTCATTAAAGTGGAATTATGCACATTTTTTCTTTCAAGTAAAAATCCAGCTAAAATAGGTGTGTGTAAAAAAGGGTAGAGGAAATAATAGCTTTTAACCTAATACACCAAACTCTTCCTGCCACCAGTACGAAATAATAACTTTCCAGGTATTACTTTTCCTATTTTGACTTGGGCAGTCTTTTTAAAAAAAAAACTGAATGCAGGAGTTGCTTCCCTTACACTGCCAAAATCTCTACCAACAACAACACAAGGGAGGTCACTGCAAAAGAAAGGAACTATTATTTTATTTTTCTGATTTTTTTATTTCTAAAGCACCAACTTCAAGTACTAATGCGGCATTATCATTAATTCAACACATTTAAATGCACAGCAACTGAAAATTGCTTTTATAAAACTGTCACCAAAAATACACTATGTGCAGTTAGATGCGCATAATGTCACTTTAAACATAATTATACATATTATTGTTCTAGTAGAACTAAATCGTGTTGCATAGACATTTTAATATATGTATTCATGTGACTAGTTTTCTTTCCATTTAACACTGGTCTGATGTAAATAACAGATTAAAAGCCACAATAAATAACTGGCAGTAAAAGATAGGGTTTGAAATGGAATGATCCAGTATTTAAGTCGAAAAAAAAACAACAGAGCTTGGCTAATTTAATGTTCAAGTCACATTTATTGTAGAGAAATTAGGAATACAGTCAATGCAATGAAATATGCAGATATTTAGTAGGTTAAACTAAGTTGTCTTATTTTCTGTACAATTTTCAGCCAGTTGACCCAGAAAAGGAATCTGTAATCACCATCGGGTCTTCGAAGGAGGTCTTATTCTCAGGAGGGCCTCAGCCATGGATTCTAGACTCCTCCAAGTACTTCCAGATATGTAAGTAACAGCCTGGTAATATGTAAACTGTATTACGTGTAATTGTGAACTAACACTTTCACTTTACAATGAATTTAAAGTAAGTTTGAGAACATTATAAGATAACTGGTATTATATTTTTATTTTAACATTTACTTTGCTTGGGAATAATAGTTTTCCTTATTCAACCTGTGGTTGGTCATGTTCTACCCATTTCTATGTAGGTTAGTAAATTTTAATGGAATTTGTTTATGAGCAAGAATACTTCCTATTCAGTGTAAAGTAAGAAGTATGTAGAAGTTTTTGTGTTTTGACAGTTTTTATTCCACAATTATTTCAATCGTTTGGTATATAAACAAACAGTTTCAATCAGAGATTAGTTTCCTGCCATAGAGTGAATTTCAGAATGTGTACATGATCAATTAAAGATTTTCACAAAAATAGTAGAACATCCCTCAAATACATGTGCAGTAATGTAGGTAATAAAAATATAACATATTAAGTTTGAAATCTGTTAAAAGATCATGTTGTCCCTTCTTGATTTAAAAAATTGAAGATAATTTTAAAGTAGTTTAGCTTCAACCAGTTTTATTGCCAAAATATTTTGTTGTAGTACATAATGGTGGAAAAAAAGAAGGTAAACTTGTAAGAAAGCTGATGACAGAGTTATCATGTATAGGCTTCGCTTCATCATGCTTGATCATTGCATTTTAATATTGTTAAGCAGAAAGCCATCAAAAGTACATTTCAGCGCTGATTGTATTTTACCCAATGTTTATTTATTTTCCCTTTTTTTCTTAAATTGGCTTGACATAGCTGAACATTTGCATTTATATATATTGTGCTAAAGAAATGCATTTACCCACAAAGTTAAGAAGTTTTTATACATCTTTAACTATTCAGTTGCATTGGTTTATTACCATATCTTTATAGCATGATACATGTGGAACTGGCTTCAAAGTCAAACACATTCCTATTTATAGCAAACTTTTATAAATGAAAACCCTATGTGCCAAGGTTTGTTTTCTGTGAAAACAACTGGGGCAGATTTTTAGCAAATTTGACAAGGAAGTTTACTTAAGTGATCTGTTGCCTGTGTCGTCAAAGATTAGAAGATGTTTCGGACGTCTTGGTTACAAAGTTGCATCAAAGGATAGTGGTTTAATTCTGTTTCCTAGCAACTGACTTTCAGGATAATATAAGGGAAACTTGTTCAGACTAGTGAGAGCAATTTGACCTGAAGTTATTTTGGTTCATATGCTAGATAATTATATGTTTATTTTTATGTTATTCAATGCTTTACAATGTCCTATTATATAAGTATTTATAATTGTATCAAAAGAAAAGGTAACTATGCGGGGTCAGTTTGAAATTGCTATGCGATATAGCCATCATCAGGTTTTCACTGGGTTGGTGTGCATCATATAGTTAAATAAATAAAACACATAATCAGGGAGAAAAGCACTTAACACATTGTGCACATATTTTCATTGAATTGAATGTACCATACTTTTCCAGGATTGAAATAGACTTTGAACAGATAGTATTTGCTGTCTGTAACATTTGTACAGTTGTTTCATGTCGGGTCATAGCCATGCTTTAGACAGGCATGGGGTCAATTACATTGAAATGTAATTAATTAAATTACAATTACATAAAGAAAGTCTTCAATTAAAGTACAATTACTATTACACATGTTTTAAAGTGTAATTAATTAAATGGCAATTACATCACAAATGTAATTGACTAAATTACTTTGTCTTTTTTAATTTTTTTCGAAGTTGAAAGTAATACATGAAATTACAGCGTTCTCACACACTTGGCTTTAAAGTTTAAGAAGGAATTCAGCTTTTGCACCCAAAGCTACCAAAAGCCTTATTATAAAACACACTCCAGACCACAATTAGAGTATGTTTCCCAGGTTTGGAGTCCATACTACCAAGCTGACTAGGACAGGTTAGAAATCATGCAGAGAACTGTGGCTAAACAACAAGTGCTTAAGGTACAAGAGTCACATTAGGGGAAATGTTGGAGGACCTTTTACAGTCAACCCTGCAACATCACAGATAATTAAATAGTTGAGTTTACAAAGTTCACCATGGTTTGGTCTATATTGATAATAACAAGTACCTATCTCATGTCCATGCCCTTAGAACTACAAGGTCATCCTCTTCCCACCCTTAACAGTATAAGAGACATTTATCTTATACTGATGCCCTTAAATATTCCTTTATTCAAGGACTATACCCCCATTGAGTGCACTGTCTAACAGTACAATGTCCTTGGCAACAGTTGAGGATTTTAAGTTTTAATTTCCTTATCTTCTATCTAGTAATTATCTAGCCGAACAGTGAATTTTTCTGAATCACACAACTGTTACATACTCATCAAGCACTAATTTATTTTTAACAGGATTTTGATAGTAGTTTATTGTTGACAACAAAACAACATAATAATTGCAAAATTATTAAACAATTATGAAATGGGGTTATTCATATGTTGAATATTCTATCAGATTTCTTCACTAAGGATAAATGTATATTTATCTTTTTTGTTTATTTACTTTTATTTCTTTCTTTCTTCATGTACAATTTCAAATAAGTTTTCAGTAGAGTGCATTATTTCTACTTGTGTACTTTATTTTACTTGTATTTATATTCTAAATTAGACCAAAGTAATTGAAATGTAATTGAAATTACATGTGTTTTTGATGATGTGATTAATTAAATTACAATTACATGAAATTGAAAAATACTTCAATTACAAATTACATTCAATTACAGCAAATTTTGTTATTAATTACAGTCGATTACAATTACATTTTTAATTACCCCATGTCTGGCTTTAGACTGTGTAATGAGACTTATCTATATCATATTTCAGTGAAACTTTGCATGTTTATTTGTTATCATGGAATGTATTCCATGAGACGAATTCCATGATCTTTTTAGTTATTTCCAATCAGTTCTTATAAAGCATTTTCTTGTGCATTTTGATATTGTCAGAGTGGTGTTGAAGAGATAAAATTCACCACCAAAAAAGGTTTTAGAGAATTCTTTAATACCTGAACGTAAAAGTTAAATGTGACTTGACTACAAAGCTGGTCTTTCGAGATCAGAAAAGAGCAAAAAGTTTGGTTATTTCGAGTCAAAACTGTTAAGTTTTTCCACCAAGCTCTTCACATTTAATTAGAAGTTACACACATATAAAATATTGCTTTTTCCATACCCTTACTATCAAGATGTGCTGGTTTTGTTTCTCAAACTTGTTAAAGAGTGATATATGCATACAGAAAATCCCATATTCATATTTGCTGTACACAAAGAATTTAAAAGTAGATAGAGGTACGCTTCACCCTTACATATATATATATGCATTTTGCACATTTTGGGGCAAAGTAAGTCAAGCATGCACTTGGCATCGTGTCTTAATTTTGAAAATGTGAATCTTTATTATTTCACTAATGATAGATTCTGCTCAGGCATTGTTTAAATCATGATGAATGTGGCTCAACAAATGCTTTGCAGGGAGGTTTCTAACACAGCATAAATTATATCATTGAACTTGTTATTCGGTCTATTAAGTGGAGAAAAAAACTGTTATACATCAATTGAAAAGTTTATCAACTACAGTATACTCCATATATAATGAACTCCATGGTACCATTTAAATTTGTTCCCTATATATGTATAGCACTTTCATATTTATTGTAGAAGAGGAAATCGGACCCAGAAAATTTCTTAAATCCAGAAATGCTATATACAAAGTTGTTAAAGACAGAGTTTACTGTCATGTTATTCAAAGTTCTGTTATAAAATCCATAAATATGAATGAAAAAAAAATATCTATGATTCATTTTCAGTGAGCTCCAGGGAATCAAAGAACACATTGATACAGCAAGTGAAAACTTCAGGTGCCCAGAGTAAGTAGAGCAAAAGATACTGACTCATTCTTAAGCCTTTAGGGCTGTTATATGTAGCAAATTTCGTTTTGTTTGTGGCTTAAAGTTTATAAATAGCTCATAAGAAAAACATCAGTTGTGTGATTTTCTCTTTCATTGTCCCATACTTCACATTCATTGTTAAATTGCTGTCTCACCTGATCTTACATGCAAATAGAATCAAGACTTGCTTGTAATGGAAGAATATGGATGAGTAAGAAATGGTATGCCCAAAAATCTATGTTAAAAAATCATAAATCTTTTTTTGTGATCTAGAAATCTCTTAAAACTTATGATAAACAGAAAAGTGTGAGTAAAATGGATTGAACATTCTAAGGAAAACAAAGCAAAGCAATTTGCTATTCTTTTTGAGTTTGAAGATTGTTTTTTATATTATAATGAAAAAGGTAATTTTTATGTAAGTATGAAAGAATACATGTATGAACAATTTCTTGATTAACTTTTTGTTCTTTTCAGAGAAACTGCATTCGTTCATTGTCTTCTGTAAGAATTACGGAGAACAGGTAATTCATTTTAAATTTTGAAAGCATTCATTTTATTTGCACAAAACTGGAAAAGCAAAGGAGTGCTAGCTTTAGTTACTACTTTAAGTCTATATTGGTTTCTAATTGAACTTCATAAAGATTTATAATATAAACTGAAACCTTTGACTGGTATCAGAATATGAAGGCTTAAACCATGCTTAAAATATAAATATTCTATAGAAAGATATAACTCTAAGGTTGTTGAATTGTAATCCCAAAAGTTCTCACTGATAGAGGGTCTTGGGTTTGAGCCCTGCTTCAGACCTGTCTCTTGAGTGAGAAAGTTGTCACTTTCTTCTGGAGGCTGGGAGTCAACCATTGGTCTGGTTAGGTAAACCGTCCTCTTGTACATAACAGAAACACGGTTAAAAATGATATAGGCTTTAAACCTCAAGAAAAAATAAAATTTGATTCTACTTATAAAGATGACAATTGTTTCAGATGTTGACACTACAAGTTGGTAACGAGAAGACGGCCAAAAATCAGAACCCTGCTGTTGAAGAAGCTTCAGTTAGGTATGTTGAAAATGACGCGATTAAGATTGTATGAATAGTTCTTTTAATATCTCTGATCAGAAATAAAGACTTATGATAAGACACAATGAATTGCTCAATGATGTTGCTGTATGGTACAGATTTGAACCCTGACCTCTGCTTTGTTATGAATTTGCTTTGCCTTTCTATGGTTTTCAGTGTGTCCTAAATTTTCTTTTCATAAAGAATTGAGCAGCTGTTACCCTTACCATGCTTATAATAATAATAATAATAAAATCTTTATTTATAGAAGGTAAACACATTAAGTAAATGCACAAAACATTTGACTTATTTACAATGTGGCCTTCTGAAAAGAAAACGTTTATACATTAACAAATGAATGAATAAATGATTTAATGAATGAATGAATGAACAAATTTTTAGAGAAAAATAATGCAGCATGAATTAGTGAATGAATGAATACTTGCTGATAAAGATTCAGAAAGCAGTTATTTCCATGCTTTCTTTGCAGATGTTAAGTGGCTGATCGGTTTATATATTTTGATCCCCAACTCATCACTTATGTGCATTTTACCATTTTTGTTGTCTTGTAAACTTATGAATCGCAGTTTATGTGTAATGTATATGTCTCACTTTTCACAGTTTTGTGTGTGCAGAGCCTGTTGAAATCCACTTGAGGCCACTGATAGATTATCCCAGTGACCTACCACCATGCCCTGTTTCCCGGGAACCTAATCAGCAGGTATGTTCAGTTCCACTGATCTCTCAATAAATCCTTTTTGCAGGGAGGAAACCAAAATATAATTGTTACTCGTGTGATATTCCATGTGCAGTGTTTCTATGATTTGCAGAAATGAGTAATTATGTATGCTTTATGTTGTACTTATTTGCCTGTCTGGAAACTGGACATGTTGCGGGATAACCAATGGCAGGCCAGTGGGCGGCTTCAAGTAATCTGTCCACTGTCCTCTTCCTAACTCATTAAATTATCACCTGACCTGGTCACAATGTTATATGGTATGATATTGAGATTGACAGTTCAGAAGTGTTTTTCTATTGTATGTGTCATAGTGATATCCATCTATAGTGTGCACTCCAACTACCTGACAAGTGTTCTCTGAACTTGTATTGTTTTTGCCCTGTTAGACATTTTAATTTAATTGCATAGCATTTTGCACTTGTCTTATGTGAAATATATCCAACAAAACGCCCCCACATTTCTTGCAAAAGTTAAACTCTTAGATGTTGATGTCCACCATAAATTTGTAAATTTTGTTTTTTGTATGAAAAGTAAGGTATATAATATTAAAGTTGTATGTGTTCATATAAATTTCATTTTGGAATTATAGTTACCTGCCACTTTTTATTTACTGGATACCTTTACAATGTTTTTTTAATATATGTGTATCTTTTCTTTTTCTTTTCAGATTCCTGTCCATTGCCAAAGAGACTTAAAGCTAGGCATCAGCGTGACAGATAAAAATGGTCGCAAATTTGACAATATCTCTTCACTCGAATTTGATTGGTCGTTGTCAGATGTGTCTCTTGCCTCATTGGGTGATGAACTTGAAAATGATTTAACAGTGAAACCTACTGGCAGGAAAATTGTAGACAGTAAGTTAATCATTAGATTCTTGTAATTTCATCCCTAGATGAGTGCAGGTTATCTTAAACTTTAGAGGGAACTATATTGTGAGATTTCTTGATGTTACACCACAAAGCTGTTAGTATTTTTCAGATTACTGGATGTTCAGCCAACAAGCTATTTATATTTTCAGATTACATGATGTTTCAGCCTACGGGAATTCCAGGTCATGTCATTGTCGCGGTAACAGTGAGCAAATACAAGGCGGCTTATTTACAACTTGCACAGTCAAGAGTTTCAGTAAGTTAACATACTGATCAAGTTTTTAGGGTATATCATCCACTTTACGGAGTAATTAATTAATTTTCACGTTTGACCCAAGCAAACGATATTGACAAGTACATAAAACTTTGAATATAACTACTCCAGATATAACAAAATTCCAGATAAGGAACATTATTTCTCCTTTATTATGCCCCCTTCAAAGAATAGGGGTATATTTGTTTGTTTAATATTAAAATGCTACATGGCTATAACATACTCCGGATATGAAGACCATACTTCAATGGTCCAGATGTGTAGTTTATTGTAGAAAAGATAATTGCTCAAAAAAATTTAATCTAAGCCTTTATTTTGTTGAACATTTTATTTTGCAGGAATATATCAGCCCGAAGATTAGTAAATCAATAGACCTACGACTTGTAGAGGAAGCAGTTGTCTCCCCTGAGACCCTGTCTGTATTCAATCACCCATCTAACAAGGTGAATGTAGATGTGGCCAAGGGCTCTGGGTATTTCCATGTGGTTGAGGGACGGGCTGGTGTAGTGGAACTTAAATACTTAGAGAAGTCTAAACAGATACAGGTAGGAATAAATCCAGTTTGTCTGCATCAGTTTATAGAGAAATATACTAGTGTATAAAAACTTTAATCGAAATATTTCAAAATAAGGCCAAATGTAATGAATGTTGGTCTTAATGCACAAATCTAAGATGTTTGTAAGAAAAAATCAACTGATGTTTTGATCTGTCAGAGTGACAAGTTTATTTCCCAAAATGCTTCTTTCATAAAAGTATCTTGAAAATTGATCAGAACATTGAATTGTCAATAATGAAAAAACATATTGTGTATAACCAAATGTAAGGTCCCAAGTCACTCGGCTTTCATCTGAAAAACCACATTTAATTTGTCTAATGGGGAATTTCAGTGTAAAGAGTGTAGATTAAGCATTTGGAGATTAGGATCTCAAATATGTGGTGTTTCATCTTATATGGTTAAGATTCCCATTACAAGGTGACATTTTCAAGAATTTTGATAACCTGTACATACCGGTAGAGATATTTGTTAGCAAAAATGCATGTCTTTATCATTGTCTCTTTCTACTGTGAGTTGTCCAGTTTTTAGCTGCTTTCTCCACAAATCTTTTATTCCAATTACTACCCTAACTGTAACCTGTGTATATCTTTCCACCAGATCATACCATCCAAGGACGGTCAGATGACAGTAACAGTGTATGACTTGTGTATATCCAGCACCCAGCCTGTACA
>JAUMHA010186491.1:3500-16311 GCA_032359765.1 Saxidomus gigantea
TGTTCAACTCGGCGTTTAACAAAGTAGATTATTTTCTGAACTGAAATAGTTGAGCTCTTTTACATTCTTTTCATCTGTAATTCAGTGTTTACATATGTGCTATTATAGAAGAATTTATAATTGTGAAAACTTGTACTTTTTCCAAAAACTTCTCAAATCACGCACCTTCGTATTCGGGTTCGCAGTCACAAGTTGCAATTTTAAAGTATTCATTTTCCCGATCATCAACTCGGGGAAATTCGGTACAATTTCCGTGTTTGTTGCACCCTGTACAAAGCAGTACGTCAATCACTAATGTTGTTGAATTCCGACCTTTACTATTTCTTGACGCAACACTACAAGGTTAAATGTCGTTTGTCATTATAATATTGAATATATATATGAAAGTCTCCTTTATTTAATATATGCACACCTGCGATAGGAACGGTTAATTCAAAATACTGATACTTATGCACCGACCATGCACTTGTTGACATATAGACGTACGAATGGAGGCAAGGACAAAACTAGCAGCGTGTCAGTTTAATAAGGAAATTAATTACGCCCATAGTCAAAGAATAATTTCAAAACAGATACATTATATACGGAAACTTATTTGGTAAACATTAATTAATTGCGAACAAACCTTACGACTAGTGAAGAATAACATAAATAGATACATCAGTACATGGACATGATGCAACAGGTAAAAACTTACACGGTGGACACCGGTTTGGCAATGAGCCTCTAGCCTGTTGTAACTTGTCCTTTTTAATACAGACAAAAAAACCATCATGATTTACATCAAATTTAGATTTTACTTAACTCAGATTTTTTGGTATGAGTTCAAAACTTATAAATATTAAGATGTGTACAGATTATGGCCTGAACAGTATTGTGAATACTACCGTATATTGACGGGATCTTCATTTTCTAGTGTGTAAACAACCACAGATGCATCTCTATCAATTGTTGCATTTACACTGTTATTGACAAAATACACTTCGTCATTCACGTCAGCTTTAAAACTACAATTGGCCTGTTCCCCTTTTGTGACCATGATAGTTTCACACACTGTTAGTGACGGTACGGACTCATCTAAAACAGCAGATAATTACCGAAGTTCAGAATTTATACCAGTATAGGTTGAAACGAATTGATGGTACTACGTTATATCAGCTGAGCTTGTATTTTGAACAGAGCAGCCATTCAGAATGAACCACTTTATATTGATTAAACTGATTGACTTGATCTCCTAGTATCATGTCATCTTTGTCTTAACTTTAATTATTCCAGCCATTAGGAACGGAATCAGAATTATTGCTTTAGTAAATCGGTAAGTCTTTATCAGAACATCAAGTTAAAATGTTTGTCGGTTGCATTTAATGATAACACCTACCTAGTTCTGATCGAGAAGTATCAGATTCTGCTTTAATGTCATTTGTCATGAGTGCCACTTCCGGTTTCTGAATGAAAACGAAGTCAAACACACACTGTATGTTCTGTGACCCGTTACAGACAGTTTCCGCTTCAGCTACTTTGACAGGATCAGCTTCATCGAGGAATTTCGGCACGTAGGAATCATTGTGATAGTCAAAGTGAGATTTTCCATTTTCGTAGATAAATGCCGAGTTGTTAGCTTCTACTGCCCCTGAAACGTATATAGCAGTAAGTTAAAAATTGTGAACAAAATTCATACAAAATTTGCTCAGTGTGTTATAATGACTGAGACTGAAACGCTGATATATAGAGATTATTAGGCTACTGTCTTTTTTGATAACAGGTGATATCAGGTGAGGTAGATGCGGTTGGAAAAGGCAAGGCCGAACCTGATATCACCTGTTGACTGATATTCTATTTTTCATGCAAAATCTTCATACATTAAGTTTTTACATTTTTAGGGGCCTAAAAAAGAATAAATACGGTAATTGTAAAAACAAAATTCAAATTACTACCAGCGCATAGAAAAATAGTTCTACATTTCAAAGTACAAAAAAAATAATACGACATAAACAAAGCTTTATAATTATCTTCATAGACTATTTTTAAATGTCTTATTGTTTTAGGTTATGATATTACAAAGACACACGCAAGCATTTCCAAGTGCTTTTTAAAAAAATATATTTTGAAACGGCGGCGTTGGAACAAAATTAACACTGGCATATCTTAATTGTAAAAAAACGAGGAACTTGAGAGTTGCCGAGTAAATAGTGAGCGGTTTAAAAGCAGTTTTCCACTTTTGATAGGTAAATTTTGAGAAAAAAATTTCATTTTTTTATCACTATAAAATTTGCTTCAAAATTGCTGTAGATGGATAGAGAATGATCTAACTAAGAAAATGAATACCGACAACAATATGTTTATTTCAAAAATAAAAAATCTACAGGCAGTTTTCGAGTTTTATGATGACGTGCTGTTTGATTAAAATCTTTCAATTTGTTTATTTGAGCAATATTTTTATGCAAGAAATACATCATTAACCATGATTTGTAAAAAGAAGTACAAAAAAATATAGGATAAATAAAATATTATGATTAAGCTACTTTCTCTCTGTGTTTGCACTTGAGGAGTCCTGATTGCTGAACTGGAAGTAGTCCGGCATGTGTTCGTGGTTTCAAAGTGTTATCATGTCACTGACGATAACATTTCAAAATATCGTACAGGTGTTATCGGTCACATTTAATGCTAGTTGCATGATAAAAATCGGATCACGGCTTTTTACAAAGTTTTTTTTGCGGTTAAAAAAGATGCATGTTTTTAGTCTAGCTTGGGATGATGCATTTAATAACAAGAGTTGTCAGTAGGACAGCGCGCTCGACTTTTTTCAGTGCTTGCCGATAAAACAAAACGTTGTCAGTAAAAACACCCAAGGATGTGTATAAACAAGGGCCACAAGTAGCAAGGGCCACAAGTAGCAAGATATTAAGTCAAGAGTTATCAAACTTAATTCTTACATATCCCTAAATACTAAAGCAAAGTTTTAAATTAATGTTTAAGTCAACAAGTGGACAAGATTGAAAATATTGAAATTTGAATGAAAAGTTGAAAAGGGCCATAATGCAAAAGAAATCCTTGACAGAGTTACCTTCTCCTGTCTGTGTTTGCGAATCAAGATAGTAAACAAGTATTGCTAACTTTCAAAGTAATATCTCAAACAGTTTAGTCAAAAAAAGGACTAGAACGAAAAACTTAACCAAGATTCTAAAACGGTAAAGGGCCATTAAGAAAAATATCATTGACAGAGTTACTTTCTCTTGCCTACAGATGGTGGTAATGATATAAACAAGCATTCAAAGTTTCAAAGCAATATCTTAAAGGGTTATGTCTATAAATGGATATTACCCATATTCAATGTATTTTCTAAGTAAAAAAGGGGCATAATTCTGTCAAAAACCTTGACGTAGTTATGTACTCTTGTCTGTTGATGGAAGTAATGATGATTAATAAGTATGGTAAGTTTCAAAACAATACCTCTAATGGTTTTGGAATAAAGTTGGGTGGTACGAGAAACTTAACCAAGCTCTATACACTTTCTAAGTCAAAAAAGTGCCATAATTCTGACAAAAACCTTGACAGAGTTATGTTCTCTTGTCTGTAGATGGAGATTATGATGGTAAACAAGTATGGTAAATGTCAAAGCCATATCTCGAATGTTTTTCAAATAAAGTGAGGTGGTACGAACAACTTAACCAAGGTGTGACACCAACGCCAACGCCAACGCCAACGCCGACGCCGAGGCGAGTAGGATAGCTCCCCTGTTCTTCGAAAAGTCGAGCTAATAAAACCATATCTGTTATTAAAAAGTTTGATCTCTACATTTAAATAATGTAAAGGAATATAAGCTTACAATTCTTTCCGTATTCGAACACTTCCCTTTCAGTGAGATTCGATTTAAGAACTGTCCCGTTCGGCAACGTATAATCATCATTGGGGTCACCATTGTAGTTGCCGAGAAGTCCCCGTGTGTGACCTTTCAATGTTTTATTCACTAATGTGTTGAGAGAGAGCATTTCTACACTGACAGATATATTTAGTGATATTCCTAAAATATAAATGATGAATCGTTTTGACACTAGACGAAGTGTATTCAGATAAAGCATCTCAACACTTACGGATACAAATAAGTGAGATTTCTATTATATAAACGATGCCATATTTTATTCACAAGACTAAAGTTAAAAGGTTGCGACTTCGTTAATTTTAAATTGCCCGAATGTAACTTAAACATAATTGCAAATGAACAAAAAAACTTCAATAATATTACACCAGTCTATCGGCTGAATTTTTAGAATCCAGCTAAACTTTGTACGTTTGTATTTCTGGTGGATCCATGCTATTCAATTAAACAAAATATACTATATTCTTTCTAACGACCTATCAAATATTCTTTTTGATATGAATCTTACCGAAAGTTGGAAATAACACGCTCAAGGTTTTGTCTCTTTTGGAAATTACCAGATTTTGGTCGTCTGACGTCCATTCAAATGGATCTTCGGAAGTTTTACTTTCATTGTACTGATTAGTAAGATCAACATTATTTCCGTACAAAATGATCCCTGAAAAACATAAAAAAATGCAGATACTGATGCTGTTAATTTTTCAAGAGCTGTGCTGTAAATAACAGCCGTATAGACTGCGGTGGGACTCTATGGAAATAAATCTAATTCACGTATGATATTAATGTATTGTATGTCGTTATAATATTTAGGTTTCATTTATATAATACCTAGAGACACGCTAAGCTGAAACTATCAAGCCAAGAATCCGTATTTCAACAAAGTTTAATTTTGATTTTATATTCTGGGATTAATCTCAAAAATATTTGTTTCAACGCAGAGAGCACATCTGGTTCTTTAGAACGAAGAAAAAGATCATATGACGAAAACCAAGTTCAGGTATATCTCAAGCCATCCTACCTTTCTTTTCTTTATTCAGCTCCACGTGAACTGACGCGTTTGTTGAATCTTTGGCCGCAAATGCTGTAAAGATTGTTGCCTCTGATAAACGTCCGTCTTCTTTAACCGGTCGTTCAGTTCTGGCATGAAGATCAAATGTTTTGTTTTCCCGCACTTGTAAGAGTACATACTCTCCGAGACCGTTAAATGTAAAGTTCATTCCATCAAGTGTACGAAAATGTGGATCTCCCCAGAATATTCCTAAACGAAGAACGTGATTTACGATGTCAATATAAACACGTGATTGATATGCAACTTTTGCAATTAAAGGTTGATACTCATGTTTTCACAATATTTTGGTGCACTAACGCACATTTTGGCTCAATCTGAAATTGCTTTCTTATTTCTTAACCGAAGGTATCTTTATTACTTCAAAGTAATAAAACCGGGGAACACATTTTTGCTCACCTCAAGCTACAATATTAAAACTGCCAACTGGTCGAGCTTCAAAAACTTCAAACTATAGTGTTTCCGGTAAATTGCGCTTCTGTTTAAATACTGCTTAAGTAAAATAATTATCTCTTTAATAGAGTTTTTTTTAAAACAAGCATACGTGTCACTCAGATATTGCAATTATTGAAGTTAGCCAAAAAACATCAGTCAGTCTGAACATTTTGAAATTCTTTTGTTACACTGACATGAAGATAAAATATATATGGTCCTTGCATATCTTACCAAAGTCGTACGGAGATGTCTTGTAACAACTTCCGGTTGGTCTCAATTTATAATACAAGTTACAGTGATCAGATTCAAAACAGCATTTTGTTTTTGGTATCACATCATTTAAAATATTTTCTAAAGGAAACCGAGTGTTATACAGCTGAACGCCTCCAGCATATGGCCGTTCATTCACCCAGAGCCAGCTCCGTAAATCGTAACAACACCGCTGTAAAAAAGATAAAGATTAATGCTGCTGCATTTCCTTCCTTTGTATGAGTATGGTTTTCCTGTTTGCTTAATAATTTATTGTTTATTTCTCCTCAGCATCTTTATGCTCGGATGTTTTGGCTCTATTGAATTAAATAATTGTCAGATATTATTTCAGAACCTCTATGTCAAAACCACTTATATAAATTTCAACAGCTTTTCTACAACATCATAAACGTACATCTAGCCTGAGTGATTATCACATAAGCACTGATGGGGCACTGCCAATGTCATCTCAACGCAACACTTCCTCAAACCGTAGCCGATGACAAAATAAATAGAAATGCTGCGTAACCATTCTACTGCGTACTTATCCATTATTGGATGTCTGTAAGTTGGACGTTTAAAGGGTGCTTTTACTGCTTTCTAATAAAGCGCCAAATATAACCTGGGTAAATATATGAGCACTCGCGGAACGCGATTCGATCGTTCGGTTTGGAAAAAAGGATTTTCTGCTGCGTTGCTATAAATGTATTCGATAAGCAATGGAGTAAGGTAAAAGTGCTTGTTAACTATTGTACCTCTCCTACATGTAAGATTATCAGAACATTTAGTTCGTCGTGTAAAGTAAAATTTTGATTCATGTCATATTTGCTATTTGTACCTTTCCATAATGTCCAAATATTTGGGCGCGTGGCATATCAACGCAAGCATACGTAATGTCAGTTCGCCATCTCTGAAGGCCGATTCTCCAGAACCATGGATCGAATCTAGAGAGCCGTATATCACAGGGACATTCTGGTGTCATACTTGCAATGAAATCAAGTCGTTTCTTATCCTCGTTGTTTTCATTGTACCAATTTATACAGTCAACCGCCGGGTGTTCGTGCTGTGTACCTGGCTGCGTAAGGGGTTTGAATACTAGTCCAGCCACATCTGTAATCAATGTAATTCGTTATTCTGAGACTGTAATAGACAATATTAGGAATCAACCACACTAACATAACAACATATTAGAATCAAGTCTTACTAAAAACCAGAGATAAATGTGGGTTTATAAATAAGTCAAATACATACTCCGAGAGTTGTCTTTTTGTGAAATCTGACTGTCATTGCAAGTCATTGCAAAAATACTCATACTGATCCAAATTTTGATTCAATATGTCTTTTTACTGTGTAAATAATTTGTGTTTACATACATTGGTCATTTCAATTTCATTTGGAAAAGCTGAGCTACATCACTCTGACCCACAGACTTACATATTTCCATCGACACGTAATTCTTACCAGTTTCTGAAGTTACCGCTGATAATCTCGAATCAAGATGTAGGACAGGATCAGTAAATGAATATGCATGTGTATATGTATTTGTGTCCACTGAGTAGCCAACCCATACTTGAGGACCAGTGGAAAGATTGTTCACCCATTGCATTTTGCCATATCCGTAAATGTAGAATGCATAGGTTGTCTTTCCACTGGATGCAAGAACAACTTGGAATGTTGATGTCTAGAAAGTATTGCATAATCTATATCACTTAAACTTGTTCTATCATGTAGCAAATTGTTCTCGAAAGGTTCATTACAAACATACTGACCTAATTCATGGCAACAATTTAGCTACAGTTTCCAAAATTGCTGTATAAAGTCTTGTGTCGAACGTCATGAAAGAAAGCAGATTAAAATTTGAAGCAAGAAAAGGAAATGGAGAGTTATTTAGCTGTGTACTTAAAATCAACATTACATAAATCAGACAAAACAATGAAATTTATGTCCTTCCTTTGATTTTGTGTTTAACACTATGATATTTTATTTGCAGATACACGGTGGATATGAGCTGAAACTGTTTTAAGACTTACTCATTGTACTGAAGTAAAGATTGTCTACTACTTGGTATTAGAAGTACATTTGACCAAGTACTTTAATCAAAAGGAATAGGCTATTTATGTTCCTCTAATGTTCTTTTTTTATCAACAGATTGATTAGTTGGTTTAAAATGTCCAACATCTTAACTAAATATGAATACATGTACTTGACAAAAGTACCCGAAGTGGTGCATCACATTCTGTGACCCTGGCCTTCAAGATGTGAACCCGGTACTTCGCACAACACTTTATCTTCATGTGCTGAATATTTGTGCCAATTTATTTTAAAATCCTATCTTATATAACGGAGTTACAGTCTGAACAGGCAAAATGGGTAAAGCTTCCTCAACGTTTATAATATCTTTTCAAACAGGGGCAAATATTTACCTATTTATTGTCTGTGTCTTTTACTTGACTATATTCAGATTGAGATGGTACACTTTGGTCAAAAAACACTTTTTATATGCTCATAGTATCATCAACTGTTTATAACGCCTAATTGATCATTGCAGGATTTGGGCATCAATTGCCACATCATGGATATTATTATCTTGTCATCTACTTCAAAAATTAAAAAGGTGCAGTAAAGGGTTATTTTATATGTAAGCCAAAAACAACACTGTAGTGGCATCTTCGTATTTGGGTAATTTATGCCAATGGACTGCAGACAAAAGATTTAAAATCTATTTAGCTTTCTCCATTGTCATCAAATGTGGGTGTTTTGTACTTGTTAGAAAAGACAATCATTTGTTAACTTATGAGTTGTTTGCACATATTCCATTCAAAGCAATAATTAGCCAACAATAGAAGTTGATTATTTCCAAAATGCACTGGGTAAGTATCATTTTGTTTTTTTCTTAAATATGTATTTTTTCTTTGAAAAAGATTGTTTTGTAACATTCCCAGCAAAAATATAAATTAACCAGCAGACAGATATGACCGTCAGATCATTACTGAAAAGGTCATTTTTATTTATTTTTGTGACCAGAGTCAGTACTAACAGTTTCGCTCTCATAAACATATTGACATGAAATTATCATTAATTTTTTTCTGCATTCAAAATCACACTACTAAATACCAAAGAATCACTGTACTTTCCCTTAAAGTCCTCTATAACTGTTTGCAATTTGAATAGATTTACTCCAGTACGTTTGGTGTTATGTCACAGACAACAATATTCAATAAAGGGACATTATTCACAAATAAGGCAATATATCGCTATGTTTCTTGTGCACTGCACTTTACTTTAATGTCCTCTTACACAATTTGAACAAATTTCGTTCAGTTCTTTAAGATTTATGCTCCGGACTAAAATTATAACAAAGGGGGGTAATTACAAATTAAGCCAAGGTAGAGTTTTACACGTAGTTCTTGTACACTGCACTTTCTCTTATTGTGCTCTATCATTGTATGCATTTTCAAGTAATTCCCTTTAATATTTTTGCAGTTATGATCCGGACAAGAAAATGTAAGAAAGGGGGGTTATTAAAACTTAAGGCAATGTAGAGTTATAGTTCTTGTACACTGCACTTTCTCTTGTTGTGCTCTATCATTATATGCATTTTCAAGTAACTCCCTTTAGTACTTTTGCAGTTATGATCCCGACAACAAAATGTAACAAAGGGGATAATTCAAATATTAGCAAGGTAGTGTTATGATTCTTGAACACTTCAAATATTCTCATTGCGCTCTATCATTGTATGAAGTTTCAAGTAATTTCCTTTTATATTTTTGGACTGCTCCGGACAAAGAAGTGGGGAGGGACAGACGAGTCGTTTTCTTTATGCCACCCGAAGTTCCTTTGGGGGCATAACAATGATCTGATACTACATTTTGTACATGTAACTGTTTTCTGTGCGAATACTAAACATGTCCAAAAAATCATCAAATTAGCAGAAAAATAATTAAAAATCTCACCTTTGACGGGTCAAATCCTTGTAAAGGTTTTGCTTCATCCCAGGTGGCAATCAAGACAAAACTGGCATCAAATGAGTCAACATTTGCAAATTTTCTTACTATCATCTCAATATATGAAATCAGTTCTTCATTTTCTTTCATTTTCTCATATGAACTGCTTATATCAAAAGATCTAAAGAAAAGTGCCTTGGATTCCCGCTTGTTAATCGGTGCATTAAACGGGGCAAGGATATTTTTTCTTCCACCGCTCAAAACACTGTTTTTGTTTCCTGGGGGCGTTGGATTGGAATAAACCGAACCAAGACTGAGAAAACCATACCAGCAAATCTACAAATTATGAATTAATTAAAGAGACCTAATTCAATTAAAAACATGTTGACTTGTAGACATGCTAAAGTCAAATAAAACTGTTAACATACGAGCTAGAAAATGCCTTAAGGTTTTAGACTCATAACAAGCAATGTTTCAAAGGCACCAGGAGTTGTCATATTCATTAACTCTTTCACTGATTCAAAGACAATGTTTTAAGGAAATGAACCTTTGAATAAAAAATATACTTAACATATGAAATTTTATAGCCTACCCCCGTTCTGAAAGTTCAGACAACCTGATGCAAATTTTCAGTAAACTTACACAAACTGTTTCACAGTTTTGGTATTATAGTATTCAATATTCAATGTCTAGTTACAATAACAGCACAATCTGCCATTAAATCCCAAAATGTTTTAAGTCCATAATGTTAAAGGGGGCAAAATTTAAAGAAAAATGCAAATTGTATGAATGGGACATCAATTTAGCTTTAATAGTGTTTTTATAATACTATTCTTAAAATAATTGCAAAAATCATGAAGGTTTTCTATGTAGATTTTCAAAATTTCATATTTGAAATCATTCATTGACATTTTCCCAATTCCGGTCTAAGATAAAACAATTTTAAGAATAAAACAAAATCATATAAACTATATCCCCCGTCGCAAATAGGAATATTGAAGGAATAAATGTTACTGAGAGTAGTTTTCTCTCAGAGGTGCACAGCGTGGATTGCTAAAAGGCAAATAAAGTTACTGATCGGTTGAAGTGATAAAAAAGGCCTCTGTGAAGTAGGAATGTGTACGGACAAAAATTCAAGACTCAAACCTTTGCCCTTAAGTTGTGTCCTAGGCATTGAGCTAGTGAAACCCGATCATGGGTTCTACACATTGTCTCGATGAGGTGATCATTTTACTGGAGTTTCATCAAAATCCTTCAAAGACTTAAGGAGATGCGGAGCGGACAGACTCAAATCTTTGACCTCAAGTGGTCACTGTGACCTTGAGTCGGCCTGGCCAGAACATGGGTTCTGCACATTAACTTGATGAGGTAAATATTTGATCAATTTCATCAAAATCCTTCAAAGGGTTAAGGAGATATGGAGCGGACAGGAAATTCAAGACCCAAACCTTTGTCCTTAAGTTGTGGTTTGACCTTGACCTACCATGAGCAGATCATGGGTTCTGCTAATTGTCTTTAAATGGTGAACATTTGACCAGAGTTTCATCAAAATCTTTCAAGGGGTTGAGGACATATGGAGCGGGCAGAAAATGTTATGGACGGACGGAAGGACAGAGACCATTCCTATACCCTCCGCCCGCTACGTGGCGGGATATGATAAAAGAAGACCATTCATGAAAACGCCAAGAAGTACCATAGAGCATTCAAAGTTTGGAATATGAATGGAGATTAAGCTATGACTGGAGACTTACATATACATCTTTGTGCTTGCTGCTAAAGGCAGGGAATCCTAGCTCGAAAGTAACTTTTGTTCCACAGTTTCGTGTCTTCGACACCGACGTATCACCTACCGATGTTCCATAAGGAAGAAGTGGTACTATAAACGAAAGCAGAAAACAAAAAAACATAGAATTAATATTTTAATTTGAAACAACGGCAAATTCAATCTGTATCTCTAATAATATACTAAAGTTGTTCAGCCCCTGTATCGTGAGTACCTTCAAGTTTGTTTTGTTTCCATTCTGATCGCATTATGTCTTATTCGCTTACTTTATGCATGTTATTTTATTCAACAGCACTTAGTAGAAAGACTTGGAAAAATGATGTTTAAGAGACACTCATCTATCCAGTTGGTAAAAGGAAAGATACTTTAAAAGGAGGTAGAGTCATTTTTCTACACAACAAAAAAAACAAGAGCTGTTTGTAAACACGTTTGCCCCCCTTGATGCAAAAGTTGTACTATGCATGGAACAGTTTTTAGAGTAAAAGTCACTTTGAAATTCGTGAAAACGTCATCTGTAGAAATTGTAGAATTGTAGAATTAAAAAAAACTTAAAAAGAAAATAACACAGTCATCTCCATAGAACAATATTAGAATTTAACATTGACTTGACCCTAGTGAAAAAAGAAATCACCTTGACTATTTTAGGTGTGTTCTTTGGCAAAATTTAAGCAAAATATTCGAAAAAAACACTATTTTTAATAAGTGACCTTGACCTCCTACATTTTTTTTGTGCTAAAAACAATTTTCAACTTCAAAAAAAACAAAAACAAAAAACAACTATCTTTAGTATATGTGACCTTGACCTTAACAATTTTATAATCAATAAAAAAAATTCGAAAAATACATCTATTTTTAATTCTTGACAAGGGGCACGCCGCCCCCCTATCATCCGAAAATCGTTTTACAATTTCCGACGGACGGACGGACGGACGGACGGACGGACAGACAGACAAACCGACCGACCGACCGACATCTGCAAACTAATATACCCCTCTTCTTTGAAGGGGGCATAAAAATACAAGTTGTGAGGAAACGACCTGTTGACTGAGAGAAGCATGTACATGTACACATACCTTGTTTGATAAGCAATTGATGGAATTTCTGCATTTATACCACACTATACCATTAGTTTTTCATACCATAAGTATTTCATCGTTCCGTTAGAGAGCAGAAAAGCCACAAGTGCACAAATGTTTTATACATGTATGTTTATCTTAATATTGTGGATTAAGGTAGTGAACTCCTAATAAAAACCTCCACTTGAAACTCTTCAATTTTAATGCACTAGCCTAGGCACAGGACTAAAGATCTTTTTTAGGTGTTCCGGGCGTAGGTTCGAATTCAGCCGGAACCACAATTTTTTTTAAACTTTTTCTTCTTTGTTTTCATTATTTTGCATTTTTCTACATATGTTTGGACACTAAAAAATATTAAAATATTTTTTACACATAAGCACT
>JAUMHA010186602.1:0-15058 GCA_032359765.1 Saxidomus gigantea
GCGCAGATTGAATTATTTTTATTGTTCTCTCAAACAATTGATATTGTTGACCATGTGATTATTTTTCACTTAACGTACGTTTTATAATAAAACAAACTTCCCTGCCACCTATATATTTGTGAATCATTCATTCTGTGTCATATACTAAATTTCGCCCTATGTACATTTCGACCCGCGCTTTAGGTAAGGTTCAGCGTAAATCACGAAGGTCAAAAGTTGTTTTTAGGGGATTCAGCGCTCACAGCGCTTTGATTATAGGATGGAGCTGTCCTTCAATCCCGAAGTATGCCATGAGATCGAACCCCCAGTGTTTGACCGTTCTGAAACTGACAACGAGAGCCGCAAGGGCAAGATGCAGCTCCACGTAGATCCATATAATTATCATGGAAGAGGACTTTGAGAAAATGTTAAAGAAAGCCTTTGTGTCTACATCCCCTCCGGCCAAAGAGATGAAGTATATACAGGATTTATTGGACTACAATTCCGACCAAATTTAAAGGGCTCTGGAGACAACAGCGTTAGACATCTTGCAGCCATTGATCTATGATGCCGTTTACAAAGACTGCTTGGGATGTCATATCGATCACCCTCGTCAACTGCAATACACGCTATGTTTGTCAGACACAGACGTCTGGATGGAGTTATACAGGGAGATCGCACTCAAAGAACTTGGTCATCACTCAGTGGTATCCGCTCCTTTGTAAATACTAATCCATCTCTAATGAGATCATTCGAGCCTACGAACTCTGGTCAGATTTAAAGCAACAGCACCATAAAACAGGAGTCAGAATGTATCAACAAGTTGGTCGAACGGGTAAAAAAAGTGTGGAACCATGGATGCTATTGACCTGGTCTGATTGAGCTGGAGACGCATCTCTATACCGTAAGGTAGGTATTTGTCTTGTAAGAATATGTCTAGATGAGTTCAAGACTTCGGCTTTGATGAATGCTCCCTCGTTGTGCGATAAATCAAGCATTAGTACCGTTGCTAGTTTGCATGTGACCAGTCGTTAATTGGCCCAAAGTTCCATCTTCTTCAAGGGTTTCGTTTTCACGTTGGGCGAATAAGACAGTATATTCTCAAGCTACGCCTTGTACCGATAGGTGTCCGTGGTATTGCTGACCAGTTTTTTAGATACATACCCACACTAATGAAGAGACTGTGAAAAAAGTTGTTCGTCACTGAAGCGTGCGTGTCGTCCCCTAAATCTGCTCCATCGGCTTTAGAATCTTAACCTTTAAGTACTAGTAGGTCTGATTGAGATCCACTTTTCAGTTCGTGTTAGAACGATGAATGCAATCGGAACCGTATTGTGCAGCGCTGAAATAGGATCATGTGCTGTCCACTGGCTTTTTTGCATGGCTGTCATGGTGGATGAAACCAATATCACAGCTAATTTCCGGCTTTGAAGCAGAGAGAAACAAAATCAAGGCTGCTTTTATAATAAATCAAGTTTGAAAAAGTAAATTTTCATTCCATAAACGGATAATATGATAAAGCTGTTTAACGATGTGTATTATGTATCACACATCTTATAAATTCAACTGCAAAAAGCTTCTATTGATGCGTTAATGAATTTATTAAGTAGGGCCAGAAAATTAACTTTTATCATAGTGTTGGGGAAATACATTTTATAAACAATAAGTCAATCAATTAAATCCTCTAAATGTATATTATTATGATCAAAGTATGTAATCTTGGTGCAAAATACTGATTCAACTTATATATATAAGTTTTCAATTTGTTCTTTATTCTACATGTCTGCAAAATTCAAAGTCAAGTCTGCAAAATACTGATTCAAATTGTGTATATAATTTATCTATTTGTTCTTCATTCTACTTGTCTGCAAAATTCAAAGTTAAGTCAGTCTGCAAAATACTAATTCAAATTCTGTATATATCATTTATCAATTTATTCTTTTTTCTATATGTCTGCCAAATTCAAAGTACAGTGTGTCTGTAAAATACTGATTCAAATTGTATTTATTATCATCAATTTGTTCTTTATTCAACTTGTCTGCAAAATTCAAAGTACAGTGTGTCTGCAAAATACTGATTCAAATTGTGTAGATCATTTACATTTTGTTCTTTTTTCTACTTGTTTGGAAAATTCAAAGTACAGTGTGTCTGCAAAGTACTGATTCAAATTTTGCACATATCATTTTTCAATTTGTTCTTTATTCAACTTTTCAGCAAAATTCAAAGTACAGTCTGTCTGCAAAATATTGATTCAAATTGCGTATATCATTTAACAATTTGTTCTTTATTCAACTTGCCTACAAAATTCAAAGTACAGTCTTTCTGCAAAATACTAATTCAACTTATATTTCTAATTTACCAATTTCTCTGCAAAATACTGATTCAAATTCTGTATATCCTTAATAATTTTACTCTTTAATCGTACTTAAAGTTCAACATACATTTTGTCTGCACAATGTAATGTTACTATTCTGTCTTGGAAATAAATTAAAGTTGCTGTTTTACTATAATTGATTTCTTCTTATATTTATCAGGTTATTCTTGATATGTATCTGTCTGCAAAATTCAACTACTTTCATTACATACATGAACATGTAAGTGTGATATACCATTGAAATACAGTTTCACTTTTATGTCATTTGATAAATGATCTACACAATTTGAATCAGTCTTTTGCAGGCAGATTGTACTTTGAATTTTGCAGACAAGTAGAATAAAGAACACATTGATAATTGGTATACATCTACACAATTCGAATCAGTATTTTGCAGAAGTATTGTACTTTGATCATGATAATATACATTTAGAAGATTTAATTAATTAAATAGTTGTTTATAAAATGTATTTCCCCGACACTATGATAAAAGTTAATTTTCTGGCCCTACTTAATCAATTCATTAACACATCAATAGAAGAACTTTGCAAAATTTAGAGTTCAATTTATAAGTTCTGTGTCACATTATAAACAACAGTAAACAGCTTATCATATTATCAATTTGTTGAATGAAAAGCCACTTTTTCAAACTTAATTAAAAATGCTTTTATAATAAAAGCAGCCTAGATCTATTAAGTTTCCAATTCACACCTAATTATGTAGATCTAACACCTTTTCCTATAGTTACAATCTTATCTTGTCTGCAAAATCTAGTACCCTTCTTTGTGTTTGTTGTCTGCAAAATCTTTCTTTGTTTATGATGTCTGCATAATCCGTCTGCAAAGTATACCGCCCCCTTAGCATATACATGTTTAGAGTTTTAAGTAATCTCTAACAAATACGACAAAAGTTATACCAGGTTAAAATTGTATATTTGTCTGACAGTAAACACGTTACTTTTTTAGTTTTTGTAATGGCTTAGAGTGACTATTGTCTCTGGAAACTCGACAGAATTATAACAGGTTTTGGGTGTTTGCTACAATCTAGATATAACTCTCCTACACACACTATTTTACACACACAATTTTTACTTGTTCATGAGATTGGTTTCCACTAACAGAGATTCCAAGTTAGAAGATCGGCATTATGCTAAAATTTCTCCTGACAGAGTGTGAAAAGCCTGGTCATATTTCCAAAGACTTCAGAAAAAAATTGGAGCTATCTACATATCACGATTGTGTTTCTCAGTTCACAGCGACAGAATCAGGGAGTGTCATTCTTTTTCATGACAATGTTCCCTCCAAAACAACTTCTTCAAAAGTGGCAAATAAACACTCTTTGAAATAACAATTGTTAGCAGACTCTCTCTGTAGTCCTGACTTTGCCACCAGTGACTTTCATGCGTCATGAACTGAAAGTTAAGCTTACTTAATCCAAATATGAGACTAGGTTTGCTTTAATTTCAGTTGTTATACAGTACTTTAGACATATGTCTGTTTCATGGTTTGCAGAAGAAAGTTCCCACATGGATAGCAAAAGTACATTGATGCAGCTCGAGAATATTTCGAAAATAGAATATAAAGATCTTTTTTTAATTAGACTTTCCGAATAGTACCATATATTTTCCGACTACAAGATGCCAACAGAAAATTCACAGACATCAAGTTCAAACAAAATTAAATGTTCCCAAAACACGTTTACATGTACATAGAATTCGATCTTTTCTTGATTTTGCAACTAAATGATTGCTATGCCTCATTTGATTGAAGTTTGCCACATTCGATTTTCTAAAAGAAGTTTTAACGGCAGTACTTTTCTGGGTTCTTTTCTATGCTATTTGTTTTATAATAACTAGAAGAGAACATAAATATTGCAGATAATTTATTGATAACTGCTTTGATTACTTACACGTATTCAAGCCTTTTCAAAAGAAAAGTTGACAATAAATGCGATTTTCTAACAGTTAAATCTCTTATGAACTAATGCAGGCATATTTTAATCAAATTCTATCTATGCGATGACTTCGATCTTGAATGCTTATGATTATCCCTTTGCATCCGTAATCTTAGAAATGTATCGTCGGAGCTTCTTCGACTTGTTCCAAGTTCTGTTCGTTTCTTAACTGTTAATATTCCCTGTGTAGACTGAACATGCTGGTCGTGTTTCGTTTTAATAGGATTTTTTGAATTGCTTATATTTGCAAAGTATTTCTTGTGTTTATTGATGTACTCCTTTACGTTATCCTGCCTGAGTTGGATTTTACTTCTTCTATTGTCCACTTTAGTTTTAGCGATTGGTCTATAATGTTTAAGCATGGAATTCCTTTGCAAAAACTCTGTCTTATTTGATTCATTGTTAAACATATATTTCCGTTTTGACATTGGGAAGTTCTCGTTTTGATCTTTTTCCTTCATTTCTCCTGAAAAGGTAAAATGAATAAACTGTCTTCATTTAAGTAAGCAGTTATGTATAAATTATATTCAGCATGTAAATAAATAGTGTAGGTTAAATTTAGATTCGAGTGCATTTTAACAACACATTGTACATTGAGAGTAATTAGTTGACAATGTATACTTGTTTTTGCCGTTGTGCTTTCGTTAACAGCTTTCTAATCTAAGTCTGAAACATATACGAAGTTTCTAATTCTTCTTGGCAAATCTAATGACTACATCATTAAAACGGCGATATCAAGTTACTAGTTATTACCACATATAACAGCATATGTCCCCAAATACCTCTAAGAAAAGGCATTATAAAAGTTGTTACTTGTTACTTAATATGACGACAATAACACCTTTCGAAATCTTTGTAGCGTAATATAAGTAAAAGTCTGGCCCCCAAAATAGATGGTGCGGACAATTAATAAAGTCTTAAATACAAAAAAATCCATATTGCTAGAAAATAAATGTATCAGAATATGTACCGATAAACATTTTAGCAAAGTTTCGACTGAAATGTAATACACTTTTAGCTATTAGGTAAAGGGTTGACAATACGTTTATCTTCATCCTGTGGTGTTTTGGGGCAAACATGATGGTGAGAAACACAGAAAATTTGAAAAAGAAACTTTAACATGGCTCACAACAATGTTAACTGGCTGCTTATAATGTCAACTGTCTCTTGATATTGTTAAACAAACTGTAAAACTGAACGTAGTAGCCCTGTTAATAAAATTTACATGTGCAAACACACCGGTATGTGGAAAATACGAAAGGCGTGAAATATGAGCCAAGTATTTTTAAATTCTACACAGAAAAGTTTATATTGTTTACCATCGTTGACACCTTTGTACTTTTTCTTCTTCCTGTCCTTCTTGTTTCCTTTTTTCTTTTTCTTTGGATTAAATGACTGTGGAAGTTTTGATGCCCGACAACAGAATGTTTGGCCAGCTAGGTCGTTGCTTACATCGAGCCAGTCTGGTAACGGAGCTACTGGAACGTCCCCTTTCTTGATGACTTTTTCATACTTTTCAGCGTATGCTTGTCTGTACAATTGGAATGATTTGTGCAATATGAATACTGAATTGCAGCTGATTGCATAAAAAGTATTTTTTAACCTAGTACGGTAATCATATATACCAGTTCTGTATGTAATCACAATTGTATTTTATATGTTTATTATAAAGCAGCTTTCAACAGGTAAGCTTCTCTTATTCTTTGATAATAATTCGAGCACATTTGTATGTATGATTGTTTCAAACACATGGTAAAATATGAATACATTTTCTTTTATTTTCGTTTTCAAAATTTATAGAAAAAAATAGTAATGTAATTTTTTATTGTATAAGCTTCTTGTGGACAATACACTCCAGACTTCCTTCTTGTGTAAATTATTTAAGGAGATGAATAATAATACCTGATGCATTTATGGCATATTTCTATCTAATTTAGTTGCCCATCTCAAAAGCCTTTAGTCCACTTCAACTGATATATGTTAGTTTTAATTGCAATATTGCAAGTGGTAGACGTTAAATTCAAATGGATTTATGAAACAGACACTACCACTATGATACAGAGGACAGTGCACAACAGACACTAACACTTTGAACTGGCGAATTGAAATCTTATACCTCCTATATTGTCAAAATAATGCAACACTGTAGCAAAATGATCAAAACGTTTACTTTACCCAAAAGAAATGCAGCGATGAAAATTTGAATAATACTAAGGAATCAGAGCGTATCATTAACAGACGTCGTTACTACCGAAAATTACAGATAACTCTCGATACCTTGTAACCATGTATATACCATGATCTAAATTAATGAAATTTTTTACCTCTCAGAGGACACTCGAATACAATGCCGTATAAGATATAACAATGTCAACCCAAGCAACACAAGAAGTATTATGGCTACAATTTCAAGTTTCTGTATCGTTCTTGCTGTGATAACAAGCTTTACCTTTTCTGAAAAAAGACCATTTTACCACATGATAACTGAACAAATATTTTTTACATCTGAACATTAAATCATTAGTTTGGAACAAACCGGATTATTGCATATGTTCGCTGGTATAATTAGAAATACTTAAAACATTATCAAGATTCAATTGTTTCAATGTAAAGATATTATCATAGTTCTTCAGTTTTGTCAAAAGTCACTATAATAATATTAAACTAAAACTATTGCTGAAGGTGATAAATACCACCTGAACACCCTACTGGCCCAGTTTATAAAATGTATGTAGCATTTGATGCTTTAATTATTGGAACTGCTCGATTTAAATTCTGACCATGGGTTTAGCAGATGAAGCGTCCACAAGATTTTGCTATTACGAGCCCCTTTGACCTTGTCCTTAAACTTTATGACCTTAAACATAGAGAATGTACACATAGGCATTGTACTCGTTTTTTTCTGCCAAGTATCATTCAATACTGACCAGGGGTTTGGAGATTTAGCGTTCACAAGATTTTATTATCCCTGTGACCATCACATTTAACCTCGTGCACAACTCGGCATGGTATTTATCACTTCTGTGATGTATCATTAAATTCTGAGCAGAGGTTTAGGAGATTTAATGACCACAGAATTCCCTCTATAGACAGACAGGCGAACAGACAGACAAGCTGAATCCAGTATACCCCCTTACACTTTGTGTTTAGGGGTATAAAATGCTATTCATCAATTTATATATCTCCTAAGCATATTGTTGGAGAATGTACATTTCAATAAAGCATTTCGAAATATATGTCATGCAGCAAGTTTACCCCAGTCTGTGACATCCCTCATTTTGATAGAGCACATTTGTTCTTGGTAGTTTATGGTGCAAATGCAAATTGCGCCTTCTGGAGTGGAAACACAATCAGTTTTCTTCGTGCATGCTAAGCTATCACAATTAGGAATGGCTGTTAGAAAAAAAGTCAAAATAAAATGTGATTATGGCAAACGTTTGGTTAATTGACTTTATTCATATATCTAGGCAGTAAATCTTTAATTTATCACAAGCCTTTACAACAGCCTGAAGCAGGAATTAGGGAACCGAACACTGTTTTTCTTATTACTCGGAGTCAGTATATATCAAAGCATCACTGTCTTAAACACAACAACACGTTAATTAGTAAAAGATTATTTTCCTGCATATCGTTGTTGCAAGGTTTATAAGAAAAGGTATCAAATAAATTCTTTTGAAGGGTAGAAAAATTCCAAACAGATCATATATTTTAGAATTAATTTAGGTATAAATGTGTGTAAGTTTTATTTAAAATAGAAGATTTCGTATTAACTTCACATTGTGAGCCAAAATGTTGTTTTTTGTGAGTTATCACTTAAAAAGGATTGTCTTTCAGGGCAACTAAAATATATTTATTGTTGATTATTACAACTTTGTTCCATACTATAAGTTTCTAGGTTTTGATTGTATCATATGATATCATATTCAGAAAGTTTATAGCTACGGTATTTTACACTTTGCAGTCTTTGGATGTCAGTTTTACCATTCTTTGCATGGCGATGCATGTTGAATTGCCACGTTAACACACGTGTATCATCATGTTTAGGAACATGCTTTGTTTTAATGCTTATTCAAAACAATACTTTAAAGAAATGTACTTACATATATCGCACACCTTTCCTTTTCTACCAAGAGGGCATACACATATAAAATCTTGAGTAGGTGTTGACAAATGCTTTTCACAAATGCCATCATGTAAACAAGGACGTGATGAACAAGGATTTTCCTCTACAATAAATGCGTAAAACAATCAAAGCACTCAATGTGGTGACATCAAGTGGTTCACAGATGATTTCTGTATATTAGAACTGCCAGAAACGCTATTAACCAGCTGCCTTGCTCATCGGTTATACTGACTATAAGACTCAAAGAACACCCACGGTAGAAAAGTTCCATGGCATGTATAGGACTTTAGTTTCGAGTCGGAACAGTCCAAAATTCATACGGAAAAATTGTTATCTGTGAGGCTAATTTCTAACGCCGAAGCGGGAGATTTCTCACAATTGATCACATTTTAAAAAAAATATCATTGTATTCATGCGTTTCATTTTATATTTTTACTAAATATAACAAAACTAAGTTTTTAATACTCAAACATGATTTAAAAGACGGCCAGCATTTCCAAAACAATTTATATACACAAATAGCTATGAACACATTTCACAAACCAGGATCTAGCAAATGTAAGGATGTCTCTCCAAGTCCTTTTTTGCTGGATATGTTATTAAAGGCATTTATCGTCTCAACTGACTTAATAGGTGATTCTGTAACTTCTCCTGTCAAACAAAAGAGAAGAGTCGTACATAACACTACTTGTTTTCGAATTTACATTTCTAAATGACATTTTCCAATGCTTATCATTATTTTATTTGTATGAAAGAAAAGTTTTGGCATGCGTCTTGAAACAGAAACAGGAATACGAAACGGTGCAACACAAGTCTAGCCGGATGTAAAATGTGAGTCATGAATAGTTAGCAGACAGACCGAGTTATCATAGTATTTATTACGACTAGACATTGAAGACTTAAAGTGTCTTAAATGTAACCATTTCTAAAATATTCTGCGCAGCAGCCACATATTATATATGACAGGTCGTTTGTACTTATCAGTTACAAGGTATCGTAAAACAGAATTGTATAATTATGATCTTCTCTAAACAGTGAGAAATGGGATATCTGCAGATAGATTGAGTTATTACTGTATGAAAAGTACAATTTAAATGATTGGTCAGTATCTCCAACAGTATTTATAAAATCATTTAAAATGCACTTTTCTTATTTCTTTCATTTCTACTCTGACTACTTTTAATTGAAGATGCAAGAATGTTTCCGAGTATCCAATCGATGAAAAATAAAAGGGTTTTCATTAATCGGGACTATAAATTTCATGAAAAGAAATTCCAAGGCGTTTTTTTTTATAGAATATCTTTAAAAAGTGCTACATCCCCTAGAGGGCATCATTTCTAGAAAATTCCAAGGGTATGGTGTGGATATTAGAAAGAGTGATCATTAAAATATCTGTGCAAATTACAATTGAATTTTGATTACCCGTTGCAGTAAATACTGTTGGAGATACAAGCCAATCTTGACGAAAGCTGCATTATACTACTGTTTACTTATTTTAAGTTTCATAAAAATTCTATAAATTTGTTCCTAAGTTATGGTAGCTGATAGGCAGGCAGACGAACAAACAGTGAGACTAATGGACGGACAACGTAAAAACAATATCCCTCCATCTTTGGCGTGGGATAAAAAAAGAGATCAAATGAGCAGAAAGAGACGGTTTGTAGAAGAGTTGGATGAACAATCTCCGCCATCAAAATGCAATGCTTTAAAAAAAGATGCCATTGATGAAACTTCTTTTTTCTCTCTATCGAAGTTGAATTTAAATTAATTCTTGGAATGAGTTTATGGAAGAAAAAATACCACGTACCGCCTCCTCTAGATAGTTTTGCTTTACAGAATCCCGGACGGGACCCATACTTGTTGCAAAGGCATATTGGTGGATAGCCACCAGCGAGAACACATGAAGATTTGCCATCAGGAATAACGTTTTTGTAGCCTGTAAGAAAATACAAATGTACATGAATATAGAAACAAACATTATTTTATGATCTTAAATTTATTAATGTAACAAAGTTTTGTTTAAACCTTTTCCCTGGCAATGAGTCGATTTTTTTTCTTATGGTAACAAGCTTTCAAAATCTAAACATATTAGATGTTCACTGACGCGCGTTAGGAATAGTTTTGCATTCTTTACTGCATTTCGACACATAGCGTAACATTTGTTTTCGCAATAAAACACCGGCTGCTTCACATCACAATTCTCAATGTTTCTTTGAAAACAATAAGTATAAGTGAAATAAGTGTTTTCAAATGTTACATAAAACAAAAAAGCTGATCCTGCAACAGGTATATTTCTTTTCCTCTAATACTTTTACATGTACATTTACATCTTATGTCTTTTTATGAAAACGTTCGATTATTACCGATTAATACCTTTAAAATAACAGAAGACAGATATTTGTAACTTTTATAGTGTTTTTCTTTTCATGCCAATTAAGCATTTAATCACACCGTAATTACCCAACCTGAATCAAACTTTCGTGCAATCTAAACTTAACTCTTTTTAAACGACTGGAAATCTACTTACTTTCTTCACAATTTGCTCCACGTTTACCGTGAAGGCTTACTGCACATTGGCAAGTCATCTGCGTTTCGTTTTTGTCTCGAGCATAATTTACACATTCTTGCGAGGTACCACAACTATGCTTTCCACTTTCGCACTTTTGCAATGATTCTGCGTTTTGATAGAGATAGCATTAAGAACAGTGCTTATTAATGTTTTTTTTTTTGTTTATTTGTACTTACATAAGTTTAAATGTGTTCATTCACAGCATGTTGTTACATAAAAATCGGCTACTTTTCAGTATATCTTATTATACTTTGGGAAGAGGCTTTTTAAAAAAAACTGTTTAATTTACATTAACAAATATACACAGCTGTTTTATCAGTGGTTTAATGGTAGAATACCATCACATATTTAAAAATCATGAAGTAGTTTTTCGTATTATCTTTTCTAAAACAATTGTGTATAACAATTGTGTAAATTACGAGTAGTGTAAAAGTAGTCGGCTAAATCCTTAATTTTCAAATTGATCTTTATCCCAGAAAAGCACACTCGTAATTTTAGATTGCCAACACATCTACAAGTTATAATATAAAAGGAAAATATAAAGATTATTCATAATATACCTGACTGTGTGGAAATATCAAGCCTATCATATTATATCTTTCGTTAAACAAACTGAACTACTCACGTTCTTTGGATCGCTTAAAGTAACATATAGCGGGAACGTCTGTGATGTTCTGGTCTATGAATTTTGTACAAATGCAGCGAGCAGTTTCATCTGGTAAACCGATGCATTCTAGTCTAGCATCCTTCTCACATGAAGAACAAGGGTAAGACTCTGGGATAAAAGATATAATCCTTTTTATATAAGTTAAAAAGTATAAAATTTGATTAAATCATGCATCGTCCAACAGGTTGTTGTAAATTTCCATATTCAGAGACCTGGCACTCGACACTCAATGAATAATGAACCTTATAACTGTTTTTTATTTTAGTTTCAGATAAATATACTTTTCTGCAAAAGTATAATGTCTTTTTTAATCTAAATTTCAAATAACATAAGTGCTGCATTTCGTAGTGTTATTCATTAAAAAATGTGGCACATCTTAAGAACTGTTTCTGAAAAAAGTCTTGAAAATAAATTGGGGTTACTCTATAAGTTAAGACAGAATGGTGTAGTTCAGGGTACCTTACAATTTTAGTATTATCAACAACTTTAAAAAGTTATGATAAGAGTCACTATTTTTAATATGGAGGCAACCTAAATAGTAAGAAAACAAGAGGCCAAAAAGGGCCAGTGTCGCTCTACTGGTCTGACTGGATTGTTCTGAGTAAGTTGTGTGAAAATCTTTTGCAACGTTACCAAGGAAAGGCTAACAGAATTCACTGTGACCTTGACAAATTGACCATCAAAATACAGTGGGGAGTATCTACTTAGCAAGGCCAATCATCCTATGACGTTTGAAGACTGATTAAGATCTCAGGATATGGAGTGAAAAAGATGTTCGACAAAGTTGAAAGAAAACTTTGACCCGGTGAGCGTTATCAAGGAAGTCTAACGGAGATCACTGTGGCCATGGCCTTTGATACACTGATTCCGAAAACAACAGGGATCATTAACATATTGCAGGAAACCTTCTGAGCAAGTTTGTTGAAAACTGAATGAAAATTATAACCGGTAGAGTGTTATTAAGGAATTGCTATCAGAGGTCACTGTGACCATTACCTTTGGCTCACTGACCTATAAAACAAAAAGGTACATCTACAAAGTGCAGGAATCCTTATCAGCAAGTTTCATTAATTTCAAATGAATAGTGCGACCTGTAGAGCATTATCAAGGAAATGTTTACGGACAGACGGACGATGGACAAACCGCCATGACATAAGCTCCACTAGACTTCGTCCAGTAGAGCTATAAAGCACACACTTAGTTCACATTTCTGTCCTCTTTTCCCTAAATTACAAGCGCAAACAAATGCACCACGCTTTCCAAAATCCTTGCAAAGACCCCCTCCTCTTTTGCACGCACCACTGCACCACGCTGAAATGTTAAAAAAACGCATGATTTATAATTTTTACAGAATTACGTAACAAACATCAGGATAAAAATTGCGGATGAAAATATCATTTTATGAGAATTAAATTCACGACACACATGCTATATAAAAACATACTGAACTAAGACCTAAATGATGTACTTCTTTAATACATTCTTTAATACAACAACTGAAACTATTACTCATAATAAATTGTATTAAACCTAAGAAGTAGTCATTGTGTATTCAGCAGTTAATATGAGGAGGAGAATATTCATCTGAACATAAATGTATCACATTTACATAAATATTATAATTTGCAGAGAAGAATATAGCTCCCCTATTCAAATGGTCAAAACTTATTAACTGAGGATACCTTAATCCCATTGAAGTTTAATCGCTTATTTGCTTTGGCATTCAAAGAAAATGAGTAGGAACAACAAATGTCGAACTATTCAAATTGGTATGGATGGGTATGAAAGTATTAGCTTTAATTACGAAGTGGTTATTTGTTGCAAAATAGAATTTAAATTTAAAAAAATTGAAATGCTGTACTTAAAACTCACTCATTGTACACTCTTAATTTGTTTACCCAACTCGAAAAAAAATGCTTTAAGGAAGTTCGGCGACGAAACATAAATCAGTGTGTGGTAATCATTGTATTTTTATGCAAATTAATTACCAAATTTATGGGTCAAATCTAATATTGGGCGTTATAATAAAACAAGCAAGTAATGTTGTTATGATGTATCCCCCAATTCATCCAAGGCAACTACGTAACCTCCAATTTATCCAAGGCAACAGCGTAATGTTTTTAAATGAATTGAATTGCTGAACATATTAAAGTTGTTGTCTGGGAATCTAAGTTTTTAAATGTCTGCTGGTCTAGGTCAAAAAGTAAAAAATATGTTGGTGGTACATTTTACTATTGTTCGTATTCCCTAACCCTTGTCCAATAAAACTTTCTCGGTTTCAACACTTAATTACCTGATGTAAGCATCCACTTCCTTTTGTTCATTGCTTTTTTCTTTAGGGCAATCTTTTTTTTCATTTCATAAGCTTTTTTTCGGTCAGACTTATATTTGCCATACTTCTTTTCGCCATACGTTTGTATAAACTTTTGTTCAAACTCTTTTTTATTGCTTTTACGGTCAGCCATTAATTTCAATAACTTTTTTCTGACTTCATCCGGCATCTTTTTTTTGTAAACCTTTCTGGAAGGCTTTAACTTCTTTCTGGCAATCTTCTTTCTGCCAACCTTCTTTCCGTCAAGCTTCTTCTTGGCAACCTTCTTTCTGCCAAATTTTTTTCTGGCAAGAATCTCTCTGACTAACTTCTTTGTGCCAACGTTCTTTCCGTCAACCTTCTTCTTGGCAATCTTTTTTTTGCCAAACTTCTTTCTGACAACCTTCTTTCTGCCGAATTTTTTTCTGGCAAGCATCTCTCTGACTAACTTCTTTGTACCAACGTTCTTTCCGTCAACCTTCTTCTTGGAAATCTTCTTTTTGCCAAACTTCTTTCTGACAACCTTCTTTCTGCCGAATTTTTTTCTGGCAAGCATCTCTCTGACTAACTTATTTGTGCCAACGTTCTTTCCGTCAACCTTCTTCTTGGCAATCTTCTTTTTGCCAAACTTCTTTCTGACAGCCTTCTTTCTGCCGATTTTTTTTCTGGCAAGCATCTCTCTGACTAACTCATTTGTGCCAACGTTCTTTCCGTCAACCTTCTTCTTGGCAATCTTCTTTTTGCCAAACTTCTTTCTGACAACCTTCTTTCTGCCGAATTTTTTTCTGGCAAGCATCTCTCTGACTAACTTATTTGTGCCAACATTCTTTCCGTCAACCTTCTTCTTGCCAAACTTCTTTTTGCGAAACTTTTTTCTGGAATTTTTTTTCCTGGTTAACTTCTTTCTGCCAAACTTCTTTCTGCCTAACTTTTTTCTGCCTAACTTTTTGCCAAACTTCTTTCTGGAAATTATTTGCCTGGCTAACTTCTTTCTGCCAACCTCCTTTTTGCCAAACTTTCTGGCAAACTTCTTTCTGGCTAACTTCTTTCTGCCAACTTTCTTTCTGCCAAACTTCTTCTTG
>JAUMHA010186602.1:15640-26219 GCA_032359765.1 Saxidomus gigantea
CTTCTTTCTGGCAAACTTCTTTCTGGCAATCTTCTTTCTGGCAAACCTCTTACTGCTTCTTTTGACTGCAATTAATTTTACATTAAGCACGCGATTTTATTCAAAACATCTGTTTCCTAAAATGCAAATATACATAAATTAGCTGTTAGAAAAGTAGTGCTGCTACTGCATTAAGTAATCATTATCTTTTGGTGATCAGCCAAATAAGCAAAACTAGGAGGCTGCACCTATATCGACACAGGTGCATGTTTCACCGATTTGAAATTACCATAAGATGATTCTAAAATTTATATACCTTAGCTTTTTGCTTGTTTATTTAAACAAAAAAGGCTTTCGGTTGATATTGTAAATAGAAATGGGTTGAAAGATCTCAAACAACTTTGATGTACAATTATGTAACGTTTTATCAATCTCCAATACTATCGCTGACAGAAGTGGCGGATGGACATGCGATGTCGCCGGACGAAGAATGGTTACAAGCATACTAGCTCAAGAGAACTACAAAACGCGTTTCACTAAATTGCAAATGTTTATGTATGAAATGTCTAATCACAACTATTTGTAAAAACATATATCAAAGGTGGATTTAATAAAACTAATTTAAGCTGCATTATTTTTAGCTCGATTGTGAAGAAAGCTTGTAGATTATCGAGTCACTCGCGAGTCCGCTTTCTGGAAAAATCAGTACTGGTGTCATATGAGGAAGTACGGTCGTGACCCCAGTGGTGCTCGAACCCGCAATCTCCGGGTAAAATAACATATTCCAGACAACCGTCAAGTCTATTTGAAAGGATAAATCTAAGTAACTACTTGAAATTTTGTCTTTAAACTATTTTGAAAATAAAAGTTGCTATGTCCCTGACAGACATCAAACATATCATAATAAAAGCAGTACTGACCATCCCTTTTATGTTTTGTTAGCCCTTGGCTCTTGCTGTCCTTTTGCAGATTTGGTTTACAGAAACCAAACTTGTTACTGCCATGACCATATTCCCCACAGAGACATATAGGACCAAAGCCTTTAGTGCTAATGCAAGGATATTCTGTTGTTCGACTTATTAGATAATCTAAAACATAAACAAGCAAGCATTTAGAAAGTCTTTAGTAAAAAGTGGTACGTACCTACTACAAAGCTCTGTGACATCAGACTAGTTTAAATTACTTTGATTGGATAACAAGAAATGGTATGTTACATTCACACTTTCTAGGATATAAATAGCTGCTGTGAAATCAGCTGTTTTCGAACTTCTTCTAAATCTGTATATCTAATCATTGAACTGTTTCTTTAGTTACTTCTGAGGGTGCAGTTTTATTATTTAACATTTTAAAGTGGTGTTACCTTCATTGCAGTTGCTACCGCGTTTATTTTCAGCTGGACACTGACAGGTCATCTGCGTTCTAGTTTCACTCTGGGCGTAATTTACACACTGCTGGCTAGGATCACAATTATGGTTACCTGCCCTGCAGGCTTTCTGTTTATCTGAAATTCAATTATTGAAATTGCCTTTCTTTCATCCCTTAAAGAATATCTCAAGACTTGTAAAATGATGGAAGAATAATTATTAGCAATTTTAAAAAAGTAGATTTATATCACTAAAATAAGCTTAAAATAAGCAGAAAACTATGTTTCCCCTTGTACGGAAATGAATTACTTAAAGTCTTAACCTTTTACGAACTTTTCACAAGGATATTGCTCATGGTGGGGAATCACATGGTCAAAATAGTCTCCAAACAAAAATGAATTTATGAAAAATGTTATAAAATAATGAAAGCTGTTCAGCTGTGATTATAAAAAGTATACTATCTTATGAAGAAATTAATGTATTGTAGACTACTCAGGTCTCAATAACAATCACCTTCTGATTGTGCTGAACACTTAAAAACTAAATTAGATCAATGTACTGAAGCGTTCATTACAATCGGAAGGAGACTATGATTGAGACCTATGTAGTCCTAGAATACATTAACGTCGCCATAAGATAGGCTACATTTCATATTAAAATCTCAACTACTTTCATTTTCATAGATTTACTTTTGTTTAGAGATTATTTTGATCACGTGATTCCCCACCGTGTTGCTACCTTAGTAGCAGTCCGTACTATTCGGTCGGCATAACTAGTATTATACACAATATATAACTTAAATCGTTATCTTTTTGTTGCAGTCAAAATGTGTTCATGATTAAATTTCGTATTCAGTTGTTTGAATTATAATGTCAGTTCATCGAATGCATAGCTGTTCTAGACACTCATGCAAAAATATGTGCACTGTTTCAAAGTCTTATTGTTGTTTAAGAATCTGTATATTTACTAGTTAATGTTTTCAGAGGCAATAACCATCATGTGACTCGTATGACCGTCAAACAAAAGGCATTGTTTGTCGGAATAATTATCATGACGTATTTGTATTGAAGAACTTTTGAATCTATTGTACTTTAAAATAGTGTAAGAGATATATTTTTCTAGTTTAGATTTAAAAAAAATATAGTTTCCCATGTCTCTTGTTGGTTTGCCATTTTCTGTGAATATTCCTATCTTACCAAATATGTGTGTTATAGATCAAGAACAAAATTAATATAACAAAAATGTTATATTCTCAAACGCATGCCCATGATACACACCTAAACATATTTGTTTTAATATCATGTTATCGGCGCAGTCAAATAAAACTCGCTTTTGACCGGAAGTTTGTAACTTTTTAACCACCAAGGAAATGACAAGATGAATGAATATATATAACATTTTTGAATTGATAAATATAATCTGTAAAGCACCTTTTAATTGGATAATACCGAGTGAAAAGGGAAAAAAGTTATATTGTGTTTTCAGTCTTTCTTGAATGGTTTTATAATTCAGTACTTAAATAGTTAATATCTATTAAGTTAAACTGAAAATGTTGCTACCGCTAGACTGTATTATAATGTTAATTAAAAGTGTGGAATCATAATACTTCCCAACCAGTGAGTAAAGGTCAATGCCTTAACTGCAACATTTGATAAGAAAAAGAAGGATTTAGTTTGTCTTCTGGTTAAAGGGACATACCCTAAGACTGATGTCAAACTAAATAACCTACGAAACATAAATAGTATAATCTTTGGAAGTATTATAACATAACCTAAAAGTTTCAGCTATGCATTCCCTGTCATTTTCGATAAAATCAGTGGTTCAAAATATACTGCAGTGCCGTAAACCATTCAATAGTCTTTGTAGAGTTGTTGTCATACAGTTAATGGGTGGATGCGATTTATTACAGAAAGCCTCTATATTGATTGATTGTGGTAAAATGAGGCATTTTAGTCGACGTTCAATGAACACATGATCTATGTTTCGAGAATGCAATCTGCTAAATATACGTAGTGCCACTTTAAACATGTAACATTACGGACTTAAACATAAGTTGGGTGAACATTTGTACATGGCCGGTAAGCTCAGTTTAGAAAGAATTTCATTGTTGAACAAACAAACATGTATTTAAGCTTATCATTACTCAGTACAGTAGAGTGTTCCTGTGAGATGTGTCGGGTTTCAGTTCATATGTTGAACAGTCTTCTCTATGTATAATGTCGAAAAAGTATCAGTTGCAATAGAAAGATTCCATACGCTGTTGGGCTGCACTTACATGGTTTGGCCTTTTTATAGTAACAAATCAAAGGTGGCGTTCCATATTTCATTTCCAGCACTTCTAAACAAATGCATACAGCTGTTCCGTCCGGTAGTCCAATGCAGTCTGTTCTTGCTGATTCCTTACACTTGGTACATTCAATCATATCTGTAAGATCATAGAATTAAAAACAATACTAACTAAATGTAGCACTACTTTCTATTTAAAGAATTTGATATAAATATGTTGTTGTTAATTCGATTTGCTACAATAACAAGAGCTGTCCCTCATGAGTGACGAAGGCTCCCGAAAGAGGTGCTTCAGAGTCTGTGTCCTCTCTAAGTGCTCAACGACTGTGTCATGTAATATTAAATCCTTCCATGCATGACAGAATTGCCATGCATACAGTTTTTCATTACCTTTTAACTCCAAGAGTGACCTTGATCTTTAAGGTAGGAAGGTGAGTCTTGCACGCGTCACATTGTCTTGATGTGCTTAACATTTGTGCAAAGTAATTTCATATTCTATAAATACATAACAAAGTTACAGTCCGGACACGAATGTGTGCATATACAGTATTCTATTACTTTCAAACTCTTAATATGAACTTGTCCTTTGAGATAGGAACGTCGGATTTGCACACGACACATCGTCTTGGTGTACTGAATATTTCTGGGATACGAATGTATATATATACAGGCTTCTATAACCTATAAACAATAAGTGTGACCTTGCGATTGAGGTAGGGACGTAGGTCTTGCACATGATATGTCGTCTTAATATGCTAAACATTTGTGCCAAGTTATTTTAAAATTAATCAATATATGACAAAGTTACAGTGCAGACAGGAATGTGTGCAGATATACAGGATTCCATTACTTTCGAACTCTTAGTGTGACCTTGACCTTTAAGGTATGGACATAGGTCTTGCACGCGACACGTCGTCTTAATGTGCTGAACATTTGTGCCAAGTTATTTTATAATCCTTCAATGCATGACAAAGTTACAGTCCGGACACGAATGTGTGCATTTATACAGGATTCAATTACTTTCAAACTCTAAGTGTAACCTTGACTTTTTAGGTAAGGATATGGATATTGCCCGCGACATGTCGTCTTGATGTGTTGAACAGTTGTGCCAATTCATTTTAAAATCCTTCAATGCGTGACAAAGTTATAGCCCGGACACGAACAAATGCAAGGACGGACACACGGACGGACGGACGGACAGATTTATCGACCGACCGATCGACATCTGCAAATTCTTTGAAGGGGGTATAATGATGCATGTTTAAAGCCTTGTAACTATGGAGTCTGTGTTAGCTCAGTTTTACATCATTTAAATAATTTCTGAAGATCTAACATGTGACCAACTGCCTTGTCTCCTTTCTCCGCCCTCTCACTTGCCCTTCCCCTCTCTGTAACCTCCGCCCGCTTTAGTCATCGGCTATCCGTTATCACGTACTCTTTGCAAAACATTGCTGTATTTTTTTTCTACTGTGATTTTCACTTTTCATCTTCTTTTCAACTGCATTTCAAATATTACTTTCTCGTTTTTCCCTTTGTGCGCTTTTTGTCATGGGGTAGATTTTTTCCATTGTACTCTACGGTATTTTTCCACAATTTACTTAGCTAATACTGGGCTATTATTCAGCTACTATGTCACTGTATAGTCCGGACACGCCATTGTATGCCCTTAGAATTTCCGTTTACCAGCGTTCCTACTTTCGGACTTTGTCACAAGTTAGCAGAGACGTGTTCGGTACTAATGGAGAAACTTTTGAAATTTGACAAGGCAGTTTTTGTCGAAAGATAATGAGAAAACACCAATGATAGATGCGAGATGAAATGGAGAGTCCAGCTTCCGGCGGGGCTCGAACCCACGACCTTCCGCTCTTGTTTCAAATGCTCTAAACACAGCTATAGAGGACTCGTTTTATACATTTTTTGAAAATGATAATTTGAAAGAAACTTGTGTATCAGTAGAAAAATGCCAAGAGGTTTTTTTATCAACAAATTTGGCATTTTGGCATATTTTTAAATGAATAATGGTCAAATACTTACAGCAAATCTACACGTCAACTTTTCAAACTTGTCTTAAACTATGATCTTTTACTTTTTTTCTTACAAAATTTGAAGGTAATTTCAATATCTCTGTTGCCAAGATCACCATGATTTAATCCTACTAGAAATATTACAGATAAGCAAAATTTACACTGTAAGTGGAACAATGTATAAGTTTCATTTCTGTCATGGTATCTTTACCGAAGAAGAAAATAACATACTCATGAAAATTTCAACCTTGCCCTATATCAAAATGCCAAGGTTCCTGAATCTTTGAGGTCTTGCAGGAACAAACTTTTCGCGAAAGACAAAGGGACGTACAGACAGTTAGATCATTGTGACAACGCCCCCCTATCACTTATCAAGATATGCTGGTCATGCACAGCCTGACTAACTATCATGTCACTTGACCTTATTTTAAATATATACGCTTGAAAAATGATCTTTGAGTAATCAAAAATATACTAAACATTGGATGCCAAAGATGTTCATGTTTTATGGTTTTACCTTGTTCACAACGTTCACCAGTCGTGTATTGTGGACATGCACATAGAAAATTCATATCTTCATATGCCTCTGTCTCCATGCAAACACCAAGTCCACATTTATTTTCACCAACATCACAAGAATGTGAGATCTTCTCGACTTCTCTTTTCAATTCTCTTCTTGCTTCTACCTTTCCCTCTGCTAAGTGTTTTTATTTTTAAACAACGAACATACTTTACATTATTATACTTCAAAATATTAATCATATTTTACCTTCTCGTCATAATGTATGTGTATGTCCCAAAATTAATGATACAAAGAAACATTATAAGTTTTACCTGAGATAAAAACATTATTTGTAACTTCGTAGAGACAATCAACATGGTAGTATTATTCAATTGATGTATATTAGGAAAACATGGAATTCTAACTTATCTTTAATACACTAATATTGTAATTGCCAATGATAAAATTTCAAATCTTTATTTAACAAGGGGTTAAATATTAACGCAATGCACTTTCATATTTGAATGTCAATTTTTTTCTTTTTTCTCTCCCAAGACTATGGACATAATACAAGTAATCATCACTTACCATTTCCTTTAGAAGATTTTTCTCCTTGATTGGTATAACTCTTTTGCAGATTTGGTTTACAAAAACCAAACTTGTTAATACCATGACCATATTCCTCGCACATGCATATTGGGCCGACATTTTGTGTGTCAATACAAGATACGTCGCTTGTACGAATTCTTTTATATTCTAAAACAAACATTAAACTCAAATCTAAAGAGGTTTTATTTGAAAGAGTTTCCAATAGGAATTTTATAACACCAAAAGTTAATTTGATTAGTTTATATGATTAAGATTTAATTCCTTTGTTACGACAAAAATTATTTTTTGCTGTGTCATCATAGCGGTGTTTTATTCTTTGTGCTTTCGTTTTTTCTAGAATGTAACAGTCATCTAAAATATGATTGACTTTTTATACATTTTAAATTATGTTCTAAACCTTCATTACAGTTTCTCCCACGATAATTCCCAGATGGGCACTGACAGGTCATCTGCATTTCATTTTCATTCTGGGCGTAATTAACACACTCTTGACCACGATAACACTTATGGTTACCAACTTTGCAGGCTTTCTGTCTGTCTGAAAAAAACAACATGCTAGTTAGTTAACATGACGTCACCTGTCAATCAAATTGTTCGACTGACCAACCAAAAATTAATACTTATACACACCTCAATGCGTTATGTTGTTCAGAGTTTACCTCCGACAAGTAGTAGAAGCGTGAATATAAAAGGTCATTGTCTTGGTGGATAGATGAATGTAATCTTATTTTGTATAATTATATAAAAATGATGAAAATGTAAGATGTATTACTACAAAGCGCTTTATATGAAGTTTAACACCAGTAACTGAAAAAGAATTGAATTATACTTTGCTTAAAGAAACAGTTGAACCAGCGTTTTGTTGAAGTTTCTTAATCGTGATCAGTGACCTATATGTGAATATAGGTCCGTGTCGTGACCCATGTTGAATGTGTCGATAACTTTTGTCTTTTTTTATATCAATTCATATCTAGATTAATTAATAATTGAAAAGCTTTTGTATTTAGTGGAAACATTAAGCAGGAAGAATGAACAATTTAGTTATGCTTATATACTTCGTCTATGGAGACTAAAAGTATGTTATTTTGATTTGCATCATACGAAACTCTTATTTTTATGAATAAAAAAGAATGACTAATTGATACCTTTAACTTGTATTAGATATAGATATGCAGAGGGCAAATGTTGTTAAGATTTCACAAATTATTTGCAGTCTTCACTAACTGTTCACATAAGATATTATGTATGTTCTGACAAAACTATTTTGTAAGTTACTACTTTAAACATACGTACTGCACTTATATTTCGCTTAACCGATAGTTGTTTCATTTACCGATAGAAACAAGTGTCAAGTTTCATTGCAAACGCCTTTGTTTCGATAAGTCATCGCGCAATATGTTTGACAATGCCGCCCTGCTTGACTGGGCAGACTTCATTATACAATAAACATGTATGATTCATCTTATGTAATATTATATTAACTAGTAAATCTTTTTCAAGTCAAGTCAAAAACCTTTATTTCACTCATATCATGCAAATATACATGACAAAAAGAGGTAATATACGAGAAAAGTTCCATACACTCAACAGGTTAAGAAACGCAAAAGTGGCCAAATATTTATTTTAACAGTGTTAACGTGTTTCAAATATTTTCAAATTTCATACACAACAAAAACAATATAAAATTGAATTCTTGTAAAAGTTTCAATAATTCATCGCAAAAAATGACTTAAATAGAAATAAAAACAATAGCGTCATTCAAATAGAAATGTATAACAGTGGAAATCTTTGCGTTTCTAAACCTGTTAAGTGTATATGAGGCTCATTCAAACATGAATGTAATGATAATATTTATAATTTTACACATGTGGAAAAATATATAGCTTATTTAACATAATTATCATAATTTTGTCATACAAATGTATTAATCATTAAACCGTGGAGAGTCATTTTAAATACTACTCTACTAGATACTCAATGTATAATTTATGTCGTTAACGGTTGGCTCTTTCATGACAAATGTTTTAAGATGACATGGAGATTTTTTATCAAAATATACTTAATGTAATACATAACTGGTAAAATAACATAACGAGAATTGCATACTGAATTTATGTTGTTCGAGAAAAAGCTTAATCAACGAAGACATAAAATGCATTTCACAATTTTGCAAAGATTCAAGAATTCAGTTTTGTTATTTGTACTCATCAGTGCACTAAGTTTTACTTTATTTGGTCGTCGTAAATAACACGGTTTAAGGAGATTTTTTCTTTCTTTATTTGATAAAGTACATTGAAAAAAAAAATGGAATTCGTCTCCTAATTTTCCACAATTATTGCATAGTCTTTGGCTTTGTGGGATGCTTGTCCAGTTACTGGTTTCAATGTATTGGGAGGCGATGATTTCTTGTTCGAAACCGTATCATATAAAATCGAAGAGCTGATGTAGTAGAAGATAAATATTTCTCAATGCCAAATTCTGTTTTAAATAGTCTATAAAATGTGTGTTTATTCGAATTTTTAATTGCAAATTACCAATCGCCTAAAAAGAGGTTCTTAAGTTTTTGCCAAACTGTTAGTTTCAGACAGTTCCAGAAAAGTATGCGTGTCCCTAATATTGTTTTAACCACATTTTATAAATATATTGTTAACATTATAAAACCATGGAAATCTAATCTTCAGCACTGCATTATCATAATTTCTAATTATTGTTACATACTTCTATAGACTGTTGAAGATAAATTTTGTGTTAGTTCATATTGACTTTGAGTACAAATTCTTGACCAAAAAGTAAGTGTTCTTTCTTCGAATTGTCTAGAGTAATTAGAATAATTCCTGTTTCACCGTATATCATGTAATAAGGAGTAGACCTTTCTGCTTTAGTATATATTTTAAGAATTTTAAGTGCACACGTTCAATTATATTTAAGTTTCCATACCCCTATGTTTCACATCCGTATAATAGAATTGGTTTAATTATTGTTTTAATAAAAATCTCTATCTGTAAATCAATAGGAAGACTGTATCGATTTGCATTTCTTAACATACTAAACATTGCCTTGTTGCTTGCAAAACAGTATGTTGTTTGCTTTGTTAAATGAACCAGTCCTACTGAAATAAAATCCTAAATATTTATATTTAGTTACAATTTTTAAGGGTTCATTGTTAAGAGTGAAATTATATAAAAGTTGTCTACCTTTTGAGAAAACAACAGTTTTTGATTTATTATATTTACCGTGAGTTTCCAGTTATTACAATATCGTTCATAAGTATTGAGCGCGTACAGTTAATTAAAGATATACTCACGTGTTTTTGCTTTTTGGAAATAGCAAATTGCTGGTTCCTCTGCTAAATTACGTTTCATGAATTCAACACAGATACAAACAGCCGTACCATCTGGTAACCCTATACAATCTTTCCTAGCAGAGTTTCGACACATTGTACATTCATGCATATCTGAAAAGAGCAAAACTAAGCGTCGGCAGTTCTGTTTGAAATATTAATTTCTCAGGACAACAAGGAAGCATTCCCTTCTACACATAAGAGTGATTTTGCGTTAATTCTGATACTGCGCCTACTTTGTATTAGTGCGTAAAGATAGATATAAGAGTTGCCTAAGTACCTAAGTATGCAACAAAGAACGTAAAATAGTTTACGTACGACTGAAGTGTTCGACGTATCTTACTACAATTCTATGAACAATCTCTCAGAATATGTAGCTTTTATGCATGTAACTGAAGTCCCATAGTGATACAAAAAATTTAAATCAATGTACAACAAACAAATGTTATAAACGCATGGTTAAATTTCAAATAAA
>JAUMHA010186603.1:0-16310 GCA_032359765.1 Saxidomus gigantea
TCATATACAACGACAACCATCTGCTTACACAATTTGCTCGACATGATGACTGAAGATGCATTGAAGATAAATTCCTACGAACTCCATGATTGAAGAATATAAACGTTACTTACAAATTGAGTTATTTGCTGAAATATTAGTAAAATCCTTCGATACAGAACGAAAATTACAGTAAACATTTTGGCATTTGCTCCGACATTTTGCTGTAGTTTTTTCATTTTTTAAACGTGTGTAAAGAGACCATAATAAGGCTAAAACATTTCCGCCATGTGACACGTTGTGTGAACAGCTACATTAGAAACCGGCATAGACGAGTTGTCACTGTTGTGTGTGGGGGAAGGGCGTATAACGTGCGTGTGACATACTGTTGTCGTGACGTTGTTTTTATATTTTGTATCGTGCTAAAAAGTATAATGTGTATGTAATACGACGCAAATTAAAAGTTAATTCAATAATTATGTTATAGTTCCATCTATATGAAGAGCATACTTACACAGTCAACTTGTATTTATCGCAAATGCAAACACTGTGTTATCAATTAATTTCCAATTACTCTACTTAGTTCTGGCATCCAACCTAGAATCGAAATCAGATGAGTTTAACAATGCGTATTCCTCCCTTATTCCTCCCGTGAAATGACATTGAAGTCTAATTTTGCTTCACGGCTAGGTTGCCCTTACATTTGTTAAATAAAATGATTTTACTCCTTTTTATTGATTCAATTTTCCTCTTAATCTGTTAGAATGCCCTATTATAATTAGCAGATTAGTTTATCAAAGTATTTAAATTAGGTAACATGTACGTAAAATAAAAATAAATGCATTCTTAAGAAGAACATTTATCGAGAAATGCCATCCTTATAATAAATTAAAACCGACTATGAAATGAAGGTTTAACGTTACAGCTAACTTTATTTCGCAAATATTTCATGTTATTACTGCTGTTTTGGCTGGATATTGTATATATGGGGATACTTATAGTCTTAACATGGATGTGCATCTTTAATTCTTGAGGTAACCGTCTGCTAGTAGAATATTTGCAACATGTATTTGTATTCTAAGTGAAGTTTTAATTCCATTTTGTCTTTTGCTTTACATAATATAATGACGTGTTTTCTTTACAACAGCGATAAAATTATCGCCTATTCTGCTTTTTGATGCAATACTGACATTGAGCTGAAGCAAGTAAATGCAAAAAGTTTCATTTTCTTTTTCACGATGGTATGCGTGAAAATAACAATTTAAATAGTTCATAAATTATCTTCTAAAGTACACACATCACTAAAATGGTTTGAACATCCTCTGAACTTATCATTGTTTTAACAGAGGTATCCTAGATGAGAAATGTCTTCCTTCTATACTAAACTGGGCAAGAAGTGCGCAGAGTCAGCTATTACTATCACACTGTGTCCGTCGACCGTGGTTAGTCGCCAATAAGTCACTTCAAATGACATTTCCACTAAATTTGATGAGCAAATCTTTTGAAAACTCCATAGAAATTACCATTGTGTTGTCTTCTGATTCCTTCAAATGAAGGTAAAAGCAACACCTAAAGAATAAACCGTCCCCTAATGCAGGTCCGAGTTCAGAATAAAATTACGGACATATTTCTGTGATGACCTTTCATCAGAAACATGCAAACCTTTCTAATTCGTCTCTAGGTGCATGCCTAGTTTTCCTTATACGACAACTTAAAAAACTCTCGTCTTGAATAGCTTGTCTAATTTTATACTATTTCACAGAAATTGTCCCTATACCAAATTCCATCAAGCTATGTAGGTTTGTCAAAAACCAAAAACATTGACTCGGGTCGTCGGCTGTTTTTATATGTGGTCAGATTTTGAAATAATTGACTTTCTACCGAATTTCATGGTTGTCAGAAAATGGTTTGATTTCGATATAATAGTATACAGTAAAATTTACAGACCTTCTCAGAGTCTATAAAATCATAAAATCATTGGTCCAATTTTGAAATTATTTCACAGGAATGATATCTCCGATATTCTAACAAATTTACTTGGAACTAGTAAAACAGATGGTAAACAGGCGGGTTGGGCTGATTTTCTTTAGCCGCAAGGCAGATTGTGATATAGTTCAAAAGGAATTTTTAACTGACCTGACATCAGCATTGCTAAAAAGATGTCGATTCATCAAATGACATACTCATATGCTTGAGAGCATTCCCACCAAAATAGCTCCATATCAAACTGAAAATAATCTCACTAGAAACCATAAGTCAGAGTTTGATTTGTTTCAGAGTAATTGCCTTTATATGAAATATATCAATATTATGATACATTTTGTATTCCCTAAGCTTTGATTTTCCAACATGGCTAAATATACTGTGTTTAAATGAGCTCTTTCTTTTAACATACGACAATCGAGTAGGGTTGAAGATGTCAAGATGCTGCAATTGAAATCTGTTCTAAATCAATTATTAAAGAATCATATTAAATCTGACCCTGGCAGGGTAAGTTTTATATTGGACTTATCCGCCCTTCCTATCTCAACATTACAATCAACTGTTGAAAAGGAACGCACGAATGCGGACTGATCATCTTCTGCACTGTTGGCAAATGCAGAATCACTTGTCACCAACGGGATAGAAGTTAAGATACTGGTGCATTAACATCAACATTGAGCGACATGTATTATGCCTGTGACTATGTTATGTATTGGAACCATGTAAGTTTCACCAGGCAAACTTTCAACAAAAGATCTATTTGTTTTCCAGAAAGAGCTAAACGATGATTCAAGTTCGCCAAATGAGGCTTTTGTTTCTGACAATAGCATGCACGTGTCAGATTCATGCAAGTATGTATGACTTTGTAAACCGAAATGTTAAGATTATTTAGTATCAATATCTTTTTTCATATTTAATTGATATATAGAGGATATTTGTTTGGTTTGAGTGGATATGGAATATTTCTCATCGAGAAGTGATACAATTGTAATATTTCACGAGCGCAAAGCGCGAGTTAAAATTTAAAATGTGTATAACCCACCCACTACAAACAAAAGCTAGATTATGTATATGCACCACTGAAAAAAGTAGTTCCGGCAGACCTATATCACCCACACTGCGACTGATGAGATATCTATCTCATCACTCTATATTTCATTGATATAACACAATATTTCATTTAGTTAGCATTAAATAAAAATGAATATGTGATAAGGGATATGATTAAATATGCGTCTGAAATTGATTTTGTATCCTCCTCTTAAAACATTTCCCAAATATATTCAGCAGATCGTTTTCTGCATATGTTACTAATGTATACTTTTCACCGATATATTTAACATTAATTACCGATTATACGATCATAACTGAAAATATGAAAACATATTTAGTCAACAAATCCATGTTTGATAAAACTATGTTTCGTTGCTGATTTTAATATATTTCCATTGTATTTTGAACAGGGTCTAGTGCACCTGATAAAATTCCAAATTCTATTGAAAACAATCTGATATCTGCATTTGAAAAAGGTGGAACAACGGCAGTTAAAGATGCAATCGTTGAAGCTCTTTCCAAATGGAAAGACACAGAGATAAATATAGGAGTAACAGGGAACTCTGGAGTCGGTAAATCTAGTTTCATTAATGCTATGCGTGGTCTATCTCCAGAAGATGACGGTGCTGCCGAAGTAGGTGTCGTAGAGACAACAATGACAATGAAGAAATATCAGCATCCAAAGAATGAAAAGATTTTGTTTTGGGATCTGCCTGGCATTGGCACGCCAAATTTCCCCCAGGAAAATTATCTTGAAACCATAAAGGCTGGCGAATTTGATTATTTTATTATCATTTCATCCGACCGATTCACGGAAAACGATCTGTGGTTAGGAAAGGAGATGGAAAGGCGACGCAAAGCTTTCTACTTTGTAAGAAGCAAAGTCGGTCAGGATATTGCAAATAACAAAATGAGTCATCCGAATACTCATAATACAAAAAAGGTACTTGAAACCATACGAGAAAATTGCAAGAAGAATTTACAAAACGTCCAAAGCTTAGGAAAACCAGCCCGGGTATATCTCATTGACAGCTATGATGTTTATCAATACGACTTCGGCGTGTTGTCAAACCATTTATTTGAGGATGCCCCTGATCTGAAACGAGAAGCCATGCTGATGTCATTACGGGCCCTCTCAGAAGATCTTATATTAGAAAAGAAAAAACACTTAGCAGGAAAAATATATTATACTGCAATTTTAGCCGCTGCAGCTGGAGCCGCGCCGGTACCGGGTCTTGACATTGCTGTAGATCTTAGTGTTATTCTTGCACAAGTTATTTTTTATCGCAGTCAGTTTGGACTGGATGAAAAGTCACTCACTAATTATGCAAACCGACACGGAATGTCAATAAATGAACTCACCACATCAGCTGAACTTGAAAGTAGTATGATTGAATTCACAAAAACCGGTATTATAACATACCTATCAAAGATTGGTTTTAGCAGTGCTGCGTCAAGTGCTGCAAAAGCATTCCTGAAATACATACCGATAGCTGGTAGCATCATTGGTGGTACTGCGTCATATCTCAGTGTTTCTCACTGCCTGAATAATATACTAACCATGATGGTGAACGACGCTATGAAATTAAATAGCTACGACAATCAAGATGCTAAAAATTGAAAAGGAATTGGTCACATAGCCGAATATCTATAAATTTTAACGTGAGTTGCAGAATTTTCTTGAAAGTATGCATGTGTACTAAAATGAATACTGTACTTTTGTATCTGACTGCAATGGCACAAGAGCTCAAGTTGAGCAATTTCTTTGAGTGGGTGACAGTGTAAATACGAATGATTATTCAGTGAAGGAAAAAGAAAAGAGTGAATGAAAATTTGAAACTTTAAAATGATATGTGGTATACCAATAAAAACTTTATAGTTATCTGAACGAATTGTATATAACACAACAACTAGCCAGCGTATCTGTATAGTTTTATATGTGTGCAACAGGTAACCTAGGTGAGCTTAATCTAATGAGCTGATATTTTTACATCCACAGAATTGCACTGAGTAATTATAAATAGATTATAATCTGCAAGGCACTGCTTTTTCCTGTGTGTTTTTTAATTTTCATTTTATTCAATCTTTCATTTTGCCGGTGCGATCGTACGGACACGGCAAAATCGGGAATAACTTACAACAGTCAAAGTATATTAACCGTTATCGACCTTCCTAAACTCAATTCGACGCGCGACAGGCTATTACACAAAGTCATTAAATATTGTAAATAAATATTGATTTCTTCTTAACTCGAAAGTAAAAAAACTTTTCTGCAAACGCTATAGTGTGGAAAAAGCGTTATTTTGCGTCTAAACACTCTTGCAAGTTCAAACAAGTGACGCCGATGATGCTTGATATGAAAATAAATATCTTCCACGGGACTCGTTATAGCATTTCTAACAAGATAATTGTAATGAAGAATGTATGAAAATCATTGTAATAAGGAAACCATCTGTTATGATTCTGAGTTAAGATGAATATGTTGCCATTCCGAGACGCCTTAAACATGAGTTAACAGAAAATTTGCGATGTTAAGTTGACAATTAACATTATGTACAAACAAAGTTTTGATTACATAATAGCAGCGTTAAAGACAATTGAACAGGAATGTGAGATATGTGGCGACAGAGGACCAGACAGACCTGTGTATTCACAGTAGGGGTCTAAGCCAATGATAGAATACCGTCTGTTTTAAATAATCAGCTATTGCATAGCTACTTTCATAGTAAGTAAGAGTTGATAAATGATGGTGTACATAGTCAAAAGAGTTAAGAACTTATTATTTGAAAAAAAGAGATGAAACTGATGAAAATTATTAAATTTTCTTATGATTTTCAAAACATAATACATGGTTCATTGTCAATGTAATACACTTTCTCTTTCAAATTGAGTAAAGTGTCGATCAATGTAAATAAATTATTCAGGTAAAGTTACTTTTGTTACAGTCAAAAGTGTACACTATTTCACTTCCAGAAACATATTATTCATTTCAGACAAAGAAACATACTTTACTTCATTCAAAAAAGAAAATTAATTAAGCTAGACTTACAGATAAATAGTTTGGTCAGAATAAAACATTAAAGAAAATATGCATTTCATTTTATATATTTCTTAACAAACATTTAGTTTTCTGCAAATAAAATTTGTTCAATGTATCAAACATTGCTAGATATGCCTAGTTTTCATTCAATTTGTTAAATATAAAACTAATTTCTTAAAAAGCCAACAGGAAATAAGCAATAAACTAATTATCTCTACATGTCAATAAAATTTATAGTCTGTAAATTGGACTAAATGTCCAGTCTAAAGACACCTATAGTAATCAGAAAGTGTCTTATCTGATAAGGGGCCAAAAAACAATTAAGGGACTAGACCTACCTCCTGTTGTTAAGAGGGGGGGGGGGGTCACTTATGAAGGAGTTTTTAATTGCCTTTATGTTTGTATTTTGTTCAGTACCAAGTACCAGGGATAACCCAGTAAAGAGCAAGCTCTTATTTCCATTGTGGTCCTTTTTTAAGACAGAATCAGATACAAGGGAATCCGCGTACCAGACCCTAGCGCTTTTACGAATAGACCCCTTTGTTCTTTTACATGCCCGGTGTATAGATCTAATTTTAAATGATGCCCGGTGTCGATTTCTGAATAACAGTATTTTGTTAATGTTTATTTGGGTTTGGCCTCAGACTAGTTACTTTCTAAGTATGTTCTATATACGTCTGAACACATTTATTTTTACATTATTCTCTGTATACGTCTGAACACATTTTCTCAATATTCTCTGTAAACGAATGAACACAGTAATTTTCACTATGGTATTGGTATACGTCTGAACACAGTTATTTACACTATAATATTTGTATACGTCTGAACACAGCTATTTTCACAACATCCTCTGTACAAATACTATACCGAGAAATAATTTTGTTGTGAAGTTTAACAACCCTAGCAATGGGGATTATGAACATCAGTATCCCTAGGCCAGGGATATCACTGCGTACTTATGTAGGTTATTACCTTGTTGTATTGACACAACAGTGAGCTTCTAATTAGGGGTATTGTGCAAGTGTAAACGCTAATCGTACATGTATGTCCCACATTGAGTCTCAAACAATTGCGGAGACTGTTTCTTTACATTAGAAGGGAGTAACGAACAGTATAAGTATAACTGTCAGAAGAAATAGAAGTGGCCACCGGCACGCAGGAATACGAAGCCATTTACAGGATTATCAGTATACATTTGTGTGTCCTTGTGTGTCCCTGGCGAAAAGAATGACATATAAAACAATGTACATGTGCACCTTAGTAGTTAATATAGAAATATAAAAACACATAGGAGTTAACATATCATTTCCGACACCAAATAAAAAAGAAGAGATAAATCAGGATGATTGCAAAAAACTTGCAAACAACTGCACTTAATATACAAAAGTCACTTTGCACCAATTAAATCTACAGGTGGAAAGGACACATTTAAAGATATAGCGCGACCTACAATGGGAGAACAGTACTAGTTATGAGACAAAAACTGTGTTAGCAAGATTATAACTGATAATTTGGAGGCCCCTTCAGAGTTTTTATATCGCTACTTGTTGACAGACATTAATTTAGAAAATTAAGAACACTACAAGATAATCAATTGCTAATGACTGATTGGTATTTTCAACTTGGATCATATTTTTTATAATCATTATGAATACAAGTATTTAATAAAGATAACATTTTCATGCGTAATGAATGAATAAAGAAAATAAATAAATTACAATCAAGTATACACTATAAAGATAGGTTCGACCCCTACTTAGCAACACATGTGAAACTGCACATTTACCACTAGACATATGAAAAAAGAGAAACAACTATGATAACGGGTACTCATTTTTCATAATTTTGCCTTTTCCGTTTAACCACAATGCTTGTATTGAAATCACTGGGTAATAACACAAATCCATGGGGTATTGTATGGCATGACTTGGCAATCTTACATTGTATAATGAAGGAAACAGTAAATATACAGTGTTGTTCATTGTGTACAGAGAAAAGGGGCATTAAGTTATGGTTTGAATCACTGCGGCTTGGGCGTTACTCACAAATCAAAGTAGAAAGAACGTTTACTGAAGCACTTGCTTTAAATGTTCGTGCAAGTACATATTCTTGCAAATGAAATTCAAATAGTCCCAGTACACAGTGATTAGCACAAGTTCAGCACATATAAAGTGCTTGAATGCGTAAAAAGAAAAGCATTTGTATTATATAGTAAAGGGGTTCCGAATAGTACATACTTATGTTTATTAAATGGTCAGATAAGGGAAAATGGTAGAGTTATTGAGATAAAATAGTAAAAACAGGAAAAAAAATTGAAATTGACTTGAAAGCCACCTCCCGAACATCTACATAGAGGCACAGAAACAATGAATTAAATATCATGAATAGCTTTCGTATACTTCGGAAATAACAAAAGTCAGTGTACGAGAACCATGCTCCCTGAACAGTTCATCAAACTAGTTCAGTCTCTGTATATTGGTGCTATGGGGTTCAAAGCTTATATTGAACCCCGCATGTTTTACATTAGACTACTCGGACGCTTTACATGAGCGTTATACGTGTTATTGTTCGAACATGGAATTGTAAACATGGGCATTTAGGTCAGGCTTGAATCACTGCGGCTTTGGCGTTATACTGATTTAACTTGTAAAATTCTATGGTAGATCAAGTTTTGCATTTTGTTTAATGTGTAGTTTGCGGCACAATATCTTGAAAGTTGGTCTCTGATTTCTGCTTAGCCCAGCCACCGCACATCGCAACAAACCTTCAAATACGGCATATTTTGATAGAAATTCTCGATATTTCATTTATACTTTTTATTAAGTCTTTAACAATTCCTCCTCTTTACTTCATTTATACATCAAGTTATTGAGTATGCAAAAAGGCCTTTTCTTTAAAGTAACAGTCACTATCTGAAATGTATGAAATATAGTCTGTATATTAATCATTTGAAATTAGACCTGTATAGGAAATTATTCATAAACAACTGCAAGGCATTATATTTCTGCATTATGCCCTAGTTTTCTCATATTGATATCTTTAAGAATTTAGAAGTTATTCTATATCTAGCAAAATAAGTCCTCGAATTCCTGCAAATATCATAGACCTTTGACCACACTAATTTTTACAATATGTTTTATGCCTAGTGGAAATTTTGATGATGTTACAAGCCAGATAGACAGACATGCTCTGAATGGTATACTCACTTGAAATAAGAACTGTATAAATAAAATTAATTATAAAAACTACTGCAATGTATAGTTTGATCAAAATATACTTATAAAGTTAAAAATATAGACTGAAGTTATTCTATATCAAATATAATCACTCCTCAAATTCCTGTTTCGGGAAATAGAAGGAAACGTTTTATCATGTACATGTATTTGGATTCAAATTAAATGTAACTATATGTATTAAAATCAATTAATGTAAAGTTTCGGTTTTTATGTTGTACAAACATAATGCATTTTCAGTTTGCAGTTTAAAATCAAGTCGATAATGCAGTTTTTCACCGAAACTATACAAGAATAACTTAACTATCTTTCACATCGATGCGGCGGTAAATACGACCATTTCGCCAATTGAAAATTAGAATAAGTTTTCACTTGTTTTAAACAACAATTAATATCAGGATATCCATCTTGGGAAGTATCTGTTTATAAGATGACATTGAAAGCATTGTTAAGTGTGAAGAATCTGATGCTGTTAGCCGTGATATTGATACAATATCCACCAGGAGGTAAGACGCGACTTTATAATATTACTGTTTACTAGTTTATTGTCACAATGCGAATCAGTAATTACTCAGAAGAAAAACATAGTTACATTAAATGACAACAAAGCCGAATATTCATGAGCAATGGATTATGAACAATCATGTTAACTCTATGCTTATAAAAGTTTACCTTACTTTATTCCTCCTATTTATCTAGTTCTGTTGTTCGTTTACAATGACACGATATATATTGCTCAGTGAATATGTAAGTTTTGTAGGTTTCCTCATATCCATATAATGCAATGCAAATACTATCAAAATCGTTGATGATAATGGTTAAGAAAGTATACAAAATAGAAACAGTAGCGCAACAAACTAGAATTACAGTCAATATACAACTAGATATTTCAACCTGTGAAAAGGAAATCACACTTGACGAGTGTGTTTCAACGTGTGAATGATTTGAGTCTGTTGTTTGAGTAACAACATGCGTATACTTATTGTCACATCAATAAATTAATTTCAAAGATCAAATATCCGAGATAGAATTTTGAAAGAACAGTAACTTTAAAGGAGTAGCAAAAGAATCAATAATGGAGATATTCTCTGACATAATTCGTTATATGTCTCTGCTTTCCAAACTGTCGGGAGCACTTCCCATACCACTCCTTGACAGTGCAGTAGGTTTTGGTATACTCATTAAAAAAGCACAGTTTGGTCTTAGCGACGAACAATTAGAGGCATTTGCTAAAATGTCACAAATGACACGTGAGAGTTAACAAATCACCTAGATCTTAACAATCGCATCATTAAGCTCACTACATGTACCAAAGGTTTAGTTTCGTATTTTACGAAGAAAATGGCGAAAAAGGCCGACACTTTTCGGACACATTGCTAGTGGCGCTGCATTTTATGGGATGACCTCATTTTGCGTCCATGACCTCCTCGACGAGATGGTGAAGGATGCAAAGAACATAACAATTGTCAGTGACTTAGTGCTATAATTATTTCTTACTCTACTAGTACTTTTGTAGTAGTCACAATTGATAAATATGAGCTATAATTTGATCAGCTACATGGAAGAGAAGGGAGGTCAAGTTATTATGCCCCGGAAGGGTATCATATTAGAATCGCACCGTCCGTCCGTCCGTCCATCAGTGCGTCCGTCCGCCCTTACGTTTTTCATGTCCAGGCTATAACTTTCTCATGCATTGAAAGCTTTTGAAAAAACATGGCACTAATTTCAGCACATCAAGACGGTGAGTTGCGTGCAAGACCTATGTCCCACCTCAAAGGTCAAGGTCACACTTAGAGTTTAAAGGTAATGGATTCCTCTATATATGCACACAACCGTGTACGGACTGTAACTTTGTCATCAATTGAAAGATTTTAAAATAACTTGGCACAAATGTCTAGCACATAAAAACGACGTGTCACGTGCAAGACCCACGTCCCTACCGTAGAGGTCAAGGTCACACTTAGTGTTTAAAAGTAATGGAATACTGTATGCAAGGTAAATCTGTCATACATGGAAGGATTTCAAAATTACATGGCACAATTATTGAGAGGACTTAGACTGTGAGACACTTCTTTCGGAGGCATTTGTCACTTGTGAGGGACAGCTCTTGTTTCATTTTAAATTGACCATCAAATCAAGGATTTGAATATAAATCTAACTTCTTTCTTCGTAAAACAAGAAGTTGAATGTTGAGAGAAAGATGTTTTTAATTGTTCTTAAAGGCACGGAATATGGAAAATTTTCCCCGAACTTTACAGCTTAAGTCTCTATTTACAGAACTAATCATGACTTTGATCTGTTATCTATTTAGTGTACATTTATTTGTTTATTAATACCAGCATTTTATATTCGCAATGTTCTGAAAGCAAAAAGTATCTTATGGACTTTATACGGAATATTAATGATTGTCAGGTAACTAAAGACTCACAAATACTGCAAAACAGAAAATTGTTATATCGGTATTTCTTCAAACGGAACACACAAGAAAATTGATATATAGGTATTTGTTTAAACGGAACTTACCGGATAATTGTGATAAAGATATTTGTTGAAACGAAACACATGAGAAAATTGTGAAAAAGGTATTTGTTGAAAAGGAAGTTACCTGATAATTTTGAAATAGGTATTCGTTGAAACGGAACACATGAGAAAATTGTTATATCGGTTTATATTGGTATTTGTTGAAACGGCGTGTCATGTCGAAAGAATCCTAATGACTGTTTAAGACGTCAAACTAGTCTTACAGACTTTATTCCGCCAGGAATATGTATAACTGGCTTTATTAGCGGCATAATGTGTTCTTGGATCGAGTTTAAAACTATTGACGATCAGTTTTGGTTGCACATTTTCATACATGCAGGTTTTATAAATACAGTGACTATTCCACCCTCAAATTTCAGTTTAAAATATTTCTCACAGTAATTTTAAAAAGTCGCATGAAGGACAGGCAAATTCTCCTAAGACACATTTGCTTAAATTAGATTAGAATTTACATGGACCAATCACATCTTCTTTGAGAAGTGTGTGACAGTTGAAAGGTTTTATCAAAACAAAATGTTTTGTCTAAGAAAGTTACAAAATAAAATGCAGATTGTATTAATGTTTTATTCTAACCAAACTGTATACATTGTATCTGTAAATCTAAAAGTGATGTATGTCTCTTTGGCTAAATTTGATAATGTGTTGGTGGCAGAGAAATATTGTACAAGTTTCTTAGACTGTAGTTAAGTAACCTGCAAAATGTACTTGTAATGCAATGAGTAGTTTATGAACATAACGTTACACTTTACTCAGTTTCAAAGAGATTGACTATGTACTAACCACCATGTATGTTAAATATGTGTAGATTCTATACATACTGAAAATCATAAGTAAACTATTAATTTTCTTTATTTTTATGTTCTTGTTTTCATTCGATAAATTCTTAACACTTTTGATTATAATAACCAATCATCTATCAAGAGTTACCTACTGTAATAGAAGATACACAGTAGCTGATTATAGAAACTAAAGCTAGTCTATCTCACATACTGTTCAATTAGCTTTAAAAGATCTATTGAAAATCTATAAATGATTGATAAAATACCTAGGATTTAGGATTACTTCAAATCATGTTGAAATCCGTAAAAAGTTACTGTACTTGATTTCTCATAGTTATCTTACTCACACTTAAGTGTGAATTTCATACATTATTTCATATATTTCTTACCTTAGAGTTCACACACTAGTTAGGAAGGAGGGTGCCCTAAACAAACAATTGGCACACCTATGAAAATAATGACACGCCCACACAAAATGATTGGTATGTATGTACCGGTATATTGTATTTTATGTATGAGTTTTATCGTTGGTACACGATAATCCGTTTTACCAACGTCCACAAAATGACTGACACAAAAAGCCTACAAGAAATGATTGGCACAGCTTGAACAAAATGAATATTTCACACACTGCCGAAAAATAATATGCACACCTAAACGAATGGACAATGTTTCACACATCCGGACAAATATTGTTCAACAGGGAATGTCTGGCAAGACAAATTATTTTCCACGGTGTACACTATTCTCGAAGAATTAAGCCAACACACATCAACACCATTAACATTATCAAACTGTTTCTCGATTTCTCAGAGCTGCTGGTGTCTGGAATAAAGGAAAGAAACATGTCACTAACTTTAAATAAATTTCAAATCCTTTCACCTCTGCTTGATGTTAGGCATAAGAAATTTTAGACTTTATTCATGATTCAACAAAATGATTACAGCCTTGACGTAGGAAAAACGTCATTGGGCTTAACTGTTCATCAAAGTTTCAAAATGTTTGCATAAGTTACAGCTGAGTTTGCCTTGATTTCTCGATGTAATTTTTTTAATTCGTATTTACATGTACGCTGATATTGTTTGGGTCCTGTTTCTTGGTCAAGTTAATTACTAAAAGAACAAAATGAGAATATGGAAGTATCGAAACATGTATTGATTGAAAAGGTTTTAACATCTAGGCTTTGGAGTTTCAAGTCATACATAATTTTGACATTTCAGTCAAGATTTAGGAATACCGACTGGAAATTTAAGAGTTCCGGACCAAGAGTTTCGAATTTTGAGTACAGATTTTGGCTCAAGACTCGATAATCCTGACTTGAAACACTGAAGACGTAAATTTCTTCAGATCAACTATACCTGGATTTACAGACGTAAATTTCTTCAGATCAGCTATACCTGGATTTACCGTTGTATTTAGTGGTTGCGAAAGCTCGTGCATAGATCTTGCTATAGAGTCTGCCGTCTTTCCGAGGAAGTTTATGTTATCGTCAGTAAGCATAGTGTCTACTCATCACATATATTGTGGTAACACAGAACATTAGCCCACCTTAAGTCCGCTGAAAAATATTGTTATCGAATAAGTCTTAGCTTGTAAATAATAATTACAGTAAACTCCGATTATAATGAACTCTTTCGGATCATTTAAATATGTTCCTTATATCCGGAGTTTGTTATATCCATATATTTTTTTTCATATAAAATACAGAAATAGAAAAACTCGTGCAGGGACATTTGTTCCTTTTATCCGGATATTCGCTATATCCGGAGTCGTTATATAATGAGTTTACCTTATACATGTAGTTCAACAACTGACAGCTAAAATAAATATAATTGTCTTCATTTGATGGAGTTCAATTTGAAAAAAACAATTATGAAGCTGAAACAGAGCGACTCACTGTTTATGAATTCCCCGATCTACATTTGAAAGATGAACGGCTTCAAACTGTTAACTGTTTTGTAGGTTTGAAGTTTTATATTTTTGAAGTCATAGCGATTTCAAAATTGTGACAGTTGCCACACATATACAGTCACACCTGTGTTATAGACCTCCTCGTAATAAAGATCACACTACGAATAAAGACCACCAGGGGGAAAGCAGTGCACAATTCATCTACAATAGAAACACCTGTGAATAAAGATCACCATGAAACAAAGACCCCATTTGTAGCTTAAAACAGTGGTCTTTGTTTATAGGTTTGACTGTATATCTATTTTTTTAACAGTTACGAGTGCCCCAATTCTGAACGCACTATGAGTATGTGCTACATTGTTACGATCAATTAGATCTGTCTTAAAGCGCCTACGTTGGTAATATGACCAGAAACGTATAAATTGCTTTGTTTCTTTATTTCATAATTCTGTTCGAAAATAGTTGTTTAAAACGGGAGAAACTTAACTGAATCAATTCTAATATATGAAAAATATGCTCTAAATATGCAACTAAGAATAACATATTGAAACAGTTTATTCTCCGCATTAGGTTTTATACTAAGATGACTTCCTTGAAATATTTTCATTCATATTACATGTTCGTACCAGTATCTGAGAGGAAAATTGCCGGAATGTTTTTAGCCCAGAATCTATAGTGATCACTCTTTAAGAAAATTCCAAACACGTTTCTGACGGTTCTGTTTAAAGCTGTTACGTCTGCGAATGGTAAAGCGAAAGACTCGAACTTAAACTGCGGGCGTGCCGCGGTGCTCCAGGAATTGCGCAGAGAGCTTGCCAGAGATGCATCTGGGGTGGCACGATATATCATTGCCAGGAAGTCACCTCGGAAACTGTCAGAACTAATGCTTTGAACGGATTGTGGAAATATAGTCTGAAACTGAAATAAATTATACTGTTGGATGTTTATTTCAAATGACATTAAATAGTGTTTATGATTTTTTTCTAAACATCTTCAAAATTATAGTCACTGACCTGTTGTAACATTCATGATGAAATTACAAAACGAGTTGAGTGTAGCAATTCATTTTATAATTACATTGTAGTTTATTCAAGCTTGCTAAATCATTCTTATGCCAGTACTCTACGAGATGTGTAGCAGACTTCAAGTGTAGTTTACAGACTCTAGCAAGGATACTTGACTACCTAAATTATCTGTTACAATAGATATCGTGCTTTATTAATTATATTTCCTGAAAATCCTTTAGCGCTCAATTTCAAGTTAAATCTATACTATTTGCACACAAGTTCTTACAAGTTTTATCAATCGCTCTCGGGACTCGAACAAAGAGAGGGGTAATTTGGAATTATCATGTCTTGTCTAAGGACACTATCATAAATTAGCGAGATCGGACCCGGGACCCGCCAATCCTAAAGCCAACTCGCTACCACTGCACCAAGGTCGGGTCCACAAGTCACGTTACTACTTGGAACCGCCAATAGCAACGTACATGTAACTAGCACGAAAACATTCTCATTTTCTTTCCGAAAATTGTATCGCAGTTACTTAAAGATAATCTTTTTAGAAATATTCAAATATCAGTATTATAACACTACGGAAGCCCAATAGTGCCACTTTGTTTTTTTTAAATATATTTTTTCAACATAACTAAGTTGAAAATTCAAGGTACTAAGTTGAATATTCAACTTAATAAGTTGAAAATTCAACTTAATAAGTTGAAAATTCAACTTACTAAGTTGAAAATTCAAGATACTAAGTTGAAAATTCAACTTACTAAGTTGAATATTC
>JAUMHA010186714.1:1928-14183 GCA_032359765.1 Saxidomus gigantea
TAGCTTCTGCATAGGTGTTTCACCAAGTATATCCTATAACAATCATGACACCATTATTGGTTAAATAGTTGAAATAATAAAGCTTTATCAAATAATCAAAACTGTAATTTTTCTCTAGTCTAAGAAACCGAATATAATATAAGGTAATACATATGTTTAAAAATACATCAATAATGAATCAAGACAACTGAACAAATAGGCACATTCAATTCCTGTGATGAAAAATTGAAGGAGAAATAGATAAATCATTGAACTTGATTTATAAATGGATCATTTTCACTTAATGGTAATATTTTGTATGAAAAACAATTACGAAAACTTGCTCCAAAGACGATAATAAATATTTCTGATTGTAGATTATATAAGACAGCAGCCCAACTCAACTGGTGCCCTAACTCTTCCAAAAGAGTCATCCTCAATTAGCAATTATTTACTTCAAGCTATTCAGATGAAATTTTAAACAAATGACTGGTACCTCGTCCAGTTATTATTTGTATCATCACACAGTATCTGAGCTGCTTCTACAAGTTTCCTCACTCTGCGGTCAACATGTCTAGGGTCAACCTCATTCATTACAATATCAGCAATAGATCGGGCAGCAACAGCGAGTCCCATTCTTGCACTTGCTAGTCCATACAACTTTTCAACAGTTAGTTCCTGTTCCGTAATAGTTTGTGATGCTCTATGTAATGCTTGTGATGCATAGTTTGTATCATCTACATCTGCTCTGTTAGCTTCTTGCGTGAACATATTCTTAAATATACATTTTCTATTTTTTACACGAATTTAAAATTTGAGAATTGTTTTCATTTGGATAAGCATTAAGTCAATTGAACATGAAAATTGGTGTGGCTTATAGATGAATTTACATGTTGGTGTTCATGTTATATGATAATCTTCAGATAATTTTTACCTTCGCAAGAAATATTCTTACAAAGTCTAAATCTGTTACGACAAACCTGAAAATAAGAGACCTTTGTATGCTGTATTTTCTGCCTGTAACAACTGACAAGTTTAAAATGTTCACTACAGGTCATTTAACGATGAGTAATGTATCGCTGACTAAATTTTGAATTTGCTTTTTGAAGACTGTACCAGCATAAATGTGTGTTCAAAGTGCCAGGAGCACATTTGCAAGTTGTTCTTATTTTACTAAGAAATTATCCAGCGAAAATGACCTTTATTTGTACAAAAAACATTCCTAATATGCTTTACATCGATATGTACATGTTAAAAATATAGCGCAGTATTTGTTCAACGATATTGCAAAAAATAAGAAAGGCTTTCTAGGAGCTCTTTTTCGAGATGAAGCAACTTAAATATGAAGGAACGGCAGATGTAAACATTATCTAAGAGTGAATAGAACATGGTTCTACCTTTATCCTATCAGTACATGAACATATATTTTACTATATTTAAATTAAGTAAATTCAAAGTTATCCTTTGCACTTTAATGTCTACTCTTTACACTTAATAAGCACGTACATATATAACTAGATTCTATGTCAAAATGTTGTATACTAAATTATGTATGCGTTAAAATTCTGTGCCACAGTAACCGGGCTTTGACAACCAAATGTTTATCACTGAAACTAGGCAAAATAGTATATCCTCATACAACAAATCACTCGAGAACCATACCTCTAAGCACTGGATCACCAGCAAACACAGTTCTACATATTGTTGCTCCTGGTCTGGAGAATTCTGATTTATAAACCCCGCTGCTTGTTTCAAATACTGTTCAAGGTTTTCTATAACGTTTTCTTCGCTGAAAATATACACGCATAAACTCATAGAAGACTTACAGAATCACGTTGAAATGCAAGGCATTTGATCACCATCTAGTGCGTCAGAAATTACTTTTTCAGAAACTTTGAAAACTTCTGTCTGTCTGCCAAAACAAATTTATGCAGGTAAATATTATTAACCAATTTTCCTTCTTATTAGGTCATAAATTGAAACACATGACATATTCATATATCTTACCTTAGGCTACATAACAGTTAAAATCAAACAGAGTTTAGGATTTATTTTTTACATTGCACCAGTCACCCACACACAAAAGAAAAATTATGCAAGAGCCTAGGCAGAAAAGAAAACACAAGTTACTTCATAGGCAAACACTAGCGGTCATTCATATCCTAAAAAGAAAGCTCAAACAGCATAGAAAACATTTAGCTATTACCCTTAATATCCCTTTTTTATAACAAAGCACGATTTATCCAATTTTCATACATGTACCACTCTCAGACTGGTAAATAAAGCGAAACAAGTTTTGCAAAAAACAATTTAAAATCAAGAAGAATTTCGGCCTGGCAAATTTAATTTGGTTGCCAAAGATTTTCTTACCTTGTTCGTATAAGATGTTGCAGCAGGAAAGACCTAAACACTGGGTTAGGATCTATTCCTGTGTCGAATATTGTAAGATCTCTTGTTCGCTGTAGTTTTCCTCTTGTAGTGAAAAATATATAACTTAGTAATTTTTCTACAACTTCATGTGATGGCGCAGTGTTGTCAGCAAAACATAACTGGGAAACAACGTCCATGAAGAATGTGTTACATCTCTTCTGATAATCTTTCAGTTTGTCTATGGCACTTCTGGTAATATAATGCAAGTTTCACAAAGCAAGTCAAGTATAGAATTATAGAACACTACTGTCACAACACAAAAACTCGGAAATCCGTTTTTAAAGCATAGTATAGTATAGTTTAGTATAGTTTATTTGTGATCTGTAGGCCACCGGCCCATACACAACTTATGTACATAGTAGTAACATAAATTGAAATATGTGAATGTCTGAAGTGTTTACAATACTTGAATATTACTACTGTAGGTGAAACATTCAGTAATGTCTGATAGATGTTTGAAAACGTACACCTGAGATTTTTAACTCTCAAAAGTGACGTCATATACCATAAGTTGACATCCAACACACTATAATTTCTAAAGGCTGTAAATGATTATAGTAAGTATCATATAAAAGCAACCTATCTATATTTGATGGCAAAATTCTACACCCTTTCAGTACATATATTTGGTGAATATTTCAATGACGTCTTTTCTACAAGCATCAACAAAACAGAAAAGAGAACTGTTTCAAATTGTTGTTGCCATGGCAAAGGAATTTAAATCAAAAGAATGTTTCTGGGAATGAAAATATAACAGTTTTAAAACAGATATTAAAGAGGGAGGAATGCTTCTGATTTCCCGATAACTTTTTTAAAATAATGTAACAAATGTCCAATCGTATATCTCTGGTCATTGTCACAGGTGGAAGGCACATACCTTTGACACATCTTAAATACATTGTGGATTCTAATTGAAAAAATGTCTTTTTGTTTTGTTCATAGCACTTTACAATAAACTTTTCAATTTATTCTGATGTCAGTTTTAAAATGTATACTAGATAAAGACATTGGTACATTGGTTTATTAAAGATTAAGAAGAAAAAACAAACAAAGGCATGTTCCTTCCACCTGTGGTCATTGTTTGAAGTAAAAGTGCCACACCTGACCAAATACAAACTTTCATCAAATCTATTAATTCAAATCAAAAATATATTTTTTTTATTTTTATTCTTTGAGCTCTTATATCTGTGTTATCTGTTTCTTGTAACGATGTGCATTATTTGATGTATGTACTTTTTTCATACCAGATTTATCCTTTATAAACTACTTGGTTACAAAGCAATTACTTTTTCGCCATTTGACGCTGTGGCTTCCAGTCTTCTTCAAAATCCTTATGGCATTTTTGACACGTGTTGTCACCAAGAGCTTTCAAACCATCGTAACACTGGTCGCACAACACATCTCCACAAGGTAGTGTGATAGGTGGACCTTCTAGCACAGATTCACATTGACTACACCTCACCTCCTCTCTATTTATAAATAAGCCATTTCAAGCATACATTCAAAACAAAGATAAATTATGAACATTATGTCAGGACATCTTACTTGCGACAATGACAATTTATTTCTTACAAGTTAAATGTTAAACTAAATTTACATTAGAAATTATCTTAATGTAACTATGATGAAAACTAAGAAGGGTTACATTTAGCGTCAATGGTAAAGGCTAAATGTTCCCCCGACCAAATTTTAATCATTTTAACCAATGCTGTCTAAACACAATAGCTGATAAAACGTTCATTGTTTCTGTTGTTGGAATTCATGGAACCTCACTCCGTACTTAACAGGGGACATAATAGACAAAACTTCCAGTTGAATAACTTCATATCATTTAACTATCCTAAAGAAATGTCATTATTCTTTACCCCATATATTCCTTCATTGCTTGTTTATTACAACTCTTGAGAAACTTTTCAACACCTGCCAGTGACTTTATTTCCTTTAAGTCTGTTTCTTCACCAAGTAACTATAAACACAAAATTTACACAAAACAGTAATATAGAAGTTATGTCAGGTAGCTTGACACACTTTTAATCGGGTTCAAACACTAATCATTCCTTGGCTCAATATATCGGAACATGGGCGTTTCTCAACAAAGTTAAAACATCTGAACAGGTTCCGTCTGCTATGCATTATCAACGAAAGTGCATAATATGGTAGGTTTCAAATCTAGTATAATGTCCATTATAGTTGCAACAGCAAAATTAATGAAATCAAAACAATTCTATTCCCAAAATCTTTATATTTCAAGGGCCTTTTATCTTTATATTTTACAAATTTCGTCATTTCATTATTGTACTGTCCAAGACCTTACTATATTTTGGTTATTTCACAAACTGTTTTAGAATATTGAGAATAATGTTGAGCATTTGTTGATGCTTTTATAGAAAAGTTTATAACCTGTTCCATGATGTGATCTTTCTATATTAAATAACAGTAACTGATTCAAAACAGCACTTACCATCCACAGTGGCATGCAGTGTTTGATTGTTATTTTGTCTTCCCTCTCTGATGCACAAACATGTTCCAGAAATAGTTTCACAACCATAACTCTACTCCATAATCCCCTAAAATATTAGAAAAGTCACTTATAAACACTTTTAATGTCAACAAATCACATTTGAAGTTGCCAAAAATACATTTTCAAAATCGTTACATTTTACATACATGCAGAGTAGATTAATAACATGAAAGTGTTCTTACTTTGCTCTGCGCACTGACTGGCAGCTATGAGCACCATACAATTTAGGATCCTCTCCATGCAAACTGATAACTTTTTCAACAATTGGTCTGTAACGATGAACTTTGTTCAACCAATGAGAACGACCCCTTAAGTTGTTTAGGTCTGGCCCTTTTGGTGAAAGGTTCTCCAAAAGCAAACACAAGGCTGAAAATGTCTGAAAAAGAATAAGTGATTTAAGGCAGATAATTTGGTAATAGGTTCATAATATGTTACATTTTTCTCTTTTAACTGTTACATAATTGCATCTAAAGTAATCAAATTGAGGTCCAGAAAGAATCAGTACTTTGTCCAATTCATACATATAAAAAGACACAAATCAAATCTGCACACAAATCCAGAACTGCAAGTCTATGACCTGAAACGGCAGTTAAAAAACATGGTATACAGAAGTATTATAAAATGGCAACAATTTTACGTTACACAGATACTGCTATACGAAATAAAAAACAAGATGAACATTTCTAAATCATATTTACAAATTCCTGCTCCTTGAACATGAAGTGGTCTGGGCGGTTTTCTTTCAGTTCAATGATCGTCGTGCTACATTCCGGCCAAACACTGTTCATGGCTCTAAAGTAGGTCAGCCTCGGGGCCAGTTTCTGGTAGGCAACATGAACGTTAACCAAACTGTGCAGTAAGGTACTCTCAGTTGTTTCATCTACCATGTTATTGGTTACATAGTACAACGACTGGCATACCAACTGAAATAAATCATACATGATATAAATGGGATGAACAAAACAATCATAAGCTGTCTCCATACCCTGCTTGATATCAAGAATGAGCTGGCAAATGATCCAGAAAAACTCTTTTCAATAACAAAACTGTAAAAATGTCTTGCTTGTTATACTTGATTTTTAAGTAATGTTTTCATACATTTTCCAATAAGTAAATTATAATGAACACTTAGTGCTATTGTCTTTACAAACTTTTTTAAGCTTTCTTTCTGCATCTTGCCAAGTAATAAACATTTCCACAACTGCCCGATACATTTTCCACTTTTAACACACTAAGTTGAAGTGTTTTACATCAACTATCAGCTTTACATCTTGGAACAACCAGACTATACAAATGACCATGTTGAATGATTTCTCTGATCAATAAACCAACGTCATAATGCCTGTATCTAGCAACACTGATTTACTTATTACGATATCTTTCCTTACATGATGCTCGTGTCCTGAAGCGGCGTGGTACATGGTGTGCACAAAGTCATGTATATATGCATGTACAGCTTCTTTAATTGCCTGTTCATCAGCGACACAACTAAGAACGTTCCAAACTGCATGTTCCCTCAGTACTTTCACTGAAGACTCTGTTCTTGAAATGGCCTCGTTTTTCGTTTCTAGTAACAAAATTACTATTGTTTAACTTTCAAGTTAAATTCAAGAGACAATACAAATCAATGTGTTTTATATATTCATACAATATTTAACCAAAAGTTATATTAAGTACTTGCTTCAACCTAACTACACATTCCAGTTACCATTAAAAATTCTAAAAGAAACTCAAAGTTTTCATTAAATACATAAGACATTTTAGATACCTACTACCTACCTTCAAGATCATGTGACTCAACAGTGGGGTGAGGAGCCTTCAGTATTTCATTTATCAGGTTAAAAAGTAACCAAGAAAATGGCATTCCAGCGCTGAACATGTGACCTTCACATCCTGTAGTCATGACAACAACTTCCTGAAGGTCAGACTGTTTTATCGGTGTCTGTAAGTCTGTGAGCTGTGAATAAAACCTTCCTGTCATCATGCTATTTCAGACATAAATTATTCAAATTACAATGTAAACAACAATCGTTTTTTTTTTTAATAGATGAAGATCGCTATCAGAGGAGTCAAGCAAGTGGTTTATTAGCAAAAGCACAGTCAGAAGTACCTTCAACAGGACCCTGTGACTTTTACCATTGACATAGTAACCCTTACTACTAGAATTAAAATTCATACTGATATTTCCTGTCAAATTTTATCAATTCCAGTATGCAACTTATAGACAAGATTCTCAATTAACAGGCCCTTGTGACGTTGACCTTTGAAGTAGTAACCCTAATTGATAATATGAACAACTAGACCTCATACTTCCCCTTTCTGTCAAGTTTTATCAAAACCAAGAAAGGGGTTTAGGTGATGAAACACAGACAAGATTCTCTATTAAAAGGCCCCCCAATGACTTTGACCTTTGACATAGTGATCCCAAAATAATGGTATGCACAACTAGACTTCATGCCGATGCTTTCAGCCAAGTTTTAGCAAAATCGAGTGAGGCTTTAGGAGGCATAACAACCTTGACATGCCATATGCAACTTGAATGGTGAAAGTTGCACCTGTTATAAACAATGTAGCAGATACATCATTTTAGAATAGTGACACTGCTATACTATTAAATTAGATAACTATTTACATACTGCAAACTTCAGGGATAATTCAAATGTAAAGAGACGATATATATTTGAAATTTGTACGAGCCTGCAAAACAATGTTTCATCAGTAAGTGAATTTGAAAAGATCAGACCTGTAGATTTATGGCATCTACTGTATTCAGGTATGTCAGCCATAGTTCTTGCTTCCACTGACACTGTTCTTGTAGAATCTTCAAATTGTCATTAGTGTCCAAGTAAGCAATAATTCCAGCTAAGATTGGTGAAACTTTTGTTTCCAGTGTCTGAATACATGAACGTCTGAAAAGAAATGTATGAATATCTTTTTTTTATAAAGTATCCTAGGGTACACTAATAAAATTGAAGAAATAATGACTTTATGATACTGTCTGTTTTACCCAAAGAAGAAAGTTGATACAAAATCTAAAACATATTACAAAGATCTGATAAATGCAAAGATGTAATTGCCATGTGCCTGCTTACCATGGAACATGGATGTAAATTAAATGCAAATAATTAAAGCAAACACTTTCAATAAAATCAAATTAGTTTTAAAGTTTTAAATCTTTAGTCTTAAGCAAAAAGCAAATCCTACAAAATAAGCAGAGTGAAAACATGTACATCCTGTATTTAGTGCTACCATGCTGGGGGCAGCCTTTTAAGTTATCAGATTTGACCATTATCAGCACAGAAAGTCATCCATTTTAAAGACTGACTTCAATGTTCACAAAATACTGTATTATCATCTAAGTACGATTTTAGACTAGTACCTCAATGAACAATATTTTGGACCTGTCTGAATTGGAAGATGGCCAAGTCTGTTCAAGAAATTAAGCAAGGTAAGAACTACATTGTGATGACAAACATCCCTTCTTTCAGTTCTTAAACTAAGAAATAACCATTTAATATCTTCCTTGTCAACTACCATGTATATACAAACCTGAATGTTCCAGCCTTGTTAATGTTTTCTGAAGCAGCAGCTTCATTGATTAGCCAATGGTGAGCCATATGGGCACCATGTGTTTTTGACTCTTTCTCCTTCAGAAGCTTAGCTATCTGACAGCACACTCCATGTAGAAAAGTAGCTTGACCTATAATTTTTTTATTTTTTATTTAAACCTTATTTTGGTAATAGAAAAGGTTTAAATGTTAATGTTGTTATGTAACGCAATGCTTTCTTAGTGGCATTCTTTGTCTACTTTACCAGCTATAACATATATTAATATTTAAAATGCAATAGACAATTTTCGACAATTGAAATGCAGCTGAGAACTAAATGACCAGTTCCTCTGATATATGTGGCTAGACTTGAGACCAAAACAGAACCATATCTTCTTCCAAACGAGCATGTTACAACTGTACAATGGTTACTCTCTTTTGTACAAGATCTTAACAACATTATTTTTTGTCTAACAAAACTGAACAAAGCTGAGACTAGAACTGTTATCATGGCAACAAATGACTCTGTATATGGTTTCGCAAGATCAACCTCAATAAAGAATACCTTTGGCCTGCTCCTCATGTAAAAGTTTCAGAACCAGCGCAACTCTGTCTGTTTCTTTATTTGTGTTCTCTACTTTGTCCTTCACCATCGATAAGGCTGCCTGCACACATGCTAATATGAGTCCCTTAACATTCAATCTTTGCTGACCAAATCCTCCCCTACTGAATCCCTGACCACCGTGTTTATCAACACTCTGTAAATCCAGTAGAACATCGCTTAACTGTAAAGGAGCTCCTTTCAATTCATCTTCATCTCCTGCTTCAAAAGTCGCCATGCCAGTTAAATAGTCTCCAGGTCTTTCCCTCGGTGACATACGTCCACCTTCAGTCCATTCCATCTCTTCAAGTCCAGAGCTTAAAATAAAACGAGTTACGGATTTAATATGATCATAATGACTGGTCATTCTGCTGTCCAGTAGTACTCTCAACATCACAATATCTTGTTCTGTTAGTTGAACTGCCATCCATACAAGTATATAAATGAATTATGTAACTGATGTCTAGAGTATTTTAAAGCCAATGAGTTACTGTAAGTATACAGTCTATAATTTATAACTATGCAACTTAAATGTCTTTTTCAGTTAGGAACTGCAGATAACACCAGAAGTTGCATGAGACAGATTGGAAAGCAGATAATGGATCTTTAAGTAAGGACGTATTTTTAATCAAGACGGAGAGAAACTATCAAGATTGTGAGCTTTTGATTTTGAAATTAAAAAAACTTTGTTTCTAGGGCATAATAAGCACTGCATGTCATTTACGTTATATTCTAAGCGTGGTAAATATTATCCAATATAGAACAATATAATGAACTGAAGAGAAGTTACTTTTCTATGGGAATTTCATCATCTGTTTCCATTGCAGTTGGTTCACCTACAGCATCGGTGAATAGTTTAGCCACAGATTTCCCTTGCATATCCTGTAACGTTGGCATGTTCATATCTTCTGTGTACAAGTCATCAATGTGGGCCGAATGCCAAATACCACACTTGAATTAAATCAAAACTTAATATTACTACTAAATTTACAAAATAAACATTATATAATGGCCATAATTAAAGCTTTCGTATTTGCTGGCATCAAAATCGTCAACAAAAGAAATGATGTGTATTTCTTAACAAAACTGAAACATGAAATTTGAGAAGAATAAGTACCTGAAATCCAGTGAATGAGGCTCCTCTAGGAAGTTGAATAATAAAAACAATATGCACTGGTGCTCTTAGTTCATCCCTCATCTTTTCAATCTCATCCATGACACAGTACCGGGCGCATGCTATCAAATTAGCATTCATATCTCCCGAGTCACACTGTATCACCATTAAACTGGGGTCTTTGTCTGTGCTCTGAATGTGTTGCCTGTTTTGTCATGAGACAAAAAACATTATAGTTACAGAAATGGCTAAATCATTGGTTTGCCACACATTTTAAATGTTTTGGGCAATTTTTAAGAAAGGTATCTCTGTTATGTGAAAAAATAAAACAACTGTAAATCATAACTGAAGAGTCTCCTCTTTTTTTGGCAGATCTCCAATTAAACCCTTATAAAGCCACTTTTGTGTGACCCATGAGTCCATTGACAATATCACAGGACCGAATTATCTAAAAGTCAAAGTAAAGAGACAATAGGCGAGTGTCTGTTACAACAGAATCTGTATTTGAATTTATAGCTTTTGAATCACAACATAGTGTATTAAGTGCCTTCCTGTGCTGAATCTCAGTGATGTAATTTATTTGCAAGTCATCATTTAGCTGAGCTCTGCTAAAATATTCTATTAGAAATATGGTTGAAGATAATCTCTCAAGAGAAACAAAATTGAAACTACATCACTAACCTTTGCAGTTCTAGCATTTTTTGCTATATTAAGGTTATTGAGTATGCAACCATTCATACACATATGTTCGGCTTGACTTAAATGAATAACATGTTAGAATCGGACATGCAAGTTTATTTCAAATGAAACTTTAGCAAAAAGAAATTTTCTGAGAATAAATACTTACTGAATACGATTACTGAACTGTTGTTCTGTATCAAAGGAGGACAATGTTTCTAGAAGAAGTATTTTCTCTAAATGTATTCCTGAGGCTTTACTGATTTCCCGTTTGTGAATACCAGCCATCAGTTTGGAATGGGTTGTTATCTATCAAAACAATGCACAAATCTATGTATATCAACCTTCACAAACTAATTTCTTTGCAGATGTACATGCCTTTCTTTTTTTTAATCGCTTTGATTATGATTTGCTGCATATTGCAAAATGATTAACATTTGACATGTTCAGCTAATAGTATAATCTCTGCCTAATCTTTGTATTGTCTATGAAATGATTGCTATTGTGCCTGTGTGTTTGCATGTACTGTGCTTGCTTTCATTTTTGTACATTTCTTTGATTTTTAACAGCTTAATGTTTTAGTTATAGAAAACCAGAGTCCTCCTTATTGTAAATATTTCTTCGAGTTCATTGTCCATTTCAACTGTTTTGTTTTTCAGTTATTTACTGGCGGAAAATCTACCAAACCTGACAAAGACCGGTACCAAACCTTATATTCCATAAGTAACTACCATCTTACATCAAAGGACATGGTCGGTAGTGTGGCTCAAACATATGACCCTCAATATATCAGAAGTTACAATAACTTCGAGGCAGGGACTTTAACAACTAAACCATTGACAAGGTTGTATAATTACTCAGAAGGTTTTCTGTTATAACATGATTACAAGCTGGTCTTTTATTATACAAAGACTGCATACACATTAATGTTGTATTTCTTTCTGGGCGGCGGAATACAATCACACCTGACATGACTCAAAGCTAATGAGTCTGTTACAGATTCTCAATACAAGGTTCCTTCTTTCAGTATTAAGGAAATCAAATTATCATCATGCATTGTTACAGAGTTTACACTCAGACTGAAAAAAAATCTTCTTGTGCTCAAGTGATGAAACTATCTCCAGGTCTGTATTGTAATTCTTTCGGATAAAAAATGTAGACCCGTTTCATATCTGCCCCTTTGGGGTGTACAATAATACTTCTTTACTAACATTATCAGTGAATAAATATGAGACTTTCAAAAACTTTAAAATATCTATATGTTATTAAAATTGATTTATGTCGACCCAGTTTAGTGTCTTACCTGAGCAAACAGTTGCCTGCATTCCTGTTTAACAATTTTCACATTCAAATACTGTACCAGGCTATCATGTGCCTGAGTCTC
>JAUMHA010186825.1:0-16300 GCA_032359765.1 Saxidomus gigantea
GTTTACAGTTGTTATTCGCACATAGCACAGTTAAATTGTCTGCAGTGTTTGAAATGTGGTATGCTAACTTAGGCCTAAGGGAATTTCAGTCCCCAGGCCAAAAACGAGAAAATTTGGCGGGTCACCAGAGACACCTAGCTGCAGATCTTTTCACAAAGGTCTATTTTGTAGATGTTTGTCTTAGTCACCTCCCTTTATTGTTAAACTGTAGAGTGAAATGATCTACATCACGTTGATTGTAAAAGTATGTAAGATATTTGATATATGTTTGTAAAAGGTACTTGTTAAATTCCAGTTACGAACAAGAGTTTAGCTATTGGTTATATTGAAAAGTATTTATTTGGTAAAAAGAATTGTCATACATAAATTCTAATTTAGTTCTGGTCGTGGTCAGTAATTTGTTTGCATTCCATTGGTACAGGTGGCACTTTCCTGTCCTTGCCTGTTTCATAGAGTCTTCTCAGCAATTTTCAGAGAGTACTAAGGGGGAGGTTCCCCAGGTGGATCCTTGTATTTAAGTGGGGCTGATAATTTTATAATGCATTATTTCAATAACTAAATTTTTTTTGTCGTTAAACAGTTTGATCAAATATATAGGCTTGATATGCATTAAATGATTCAGCTCGGTAGTTTATTTATCCCGGAGATACGTAAGTCAGATAAACCAAGAGTACGAACCTCTAGGCTGTAGCCACCCTGGTAATTGACCTTGTCCTGAGAGTTTAAGTTAATATACCCCCTTAGCCCCCGGTACAGTTTCCACTGCACTTGCATAATTCTGAGCCGAACCCGAGGGTTGTAGTCACTACTCCCACGGGATCGACTTGGGACGTAACTATTTTTATACATGTATGAAGGGTTTACAAACCAGAACGGCTACATAGTAGTACCGGTTTATCTCTTTGCTTTCGTGATAAAAAGCACAATCCTGTCTAAATGATGTGTTAAATTGGTAAAAAAACGTCCCAACACGTACATTACTGGCCAAAACTGACCAAATTAAGTATTTTAAAGTTTATATTACGACATTATAATTTCGCTAAACAAAGTTTATTCTTTAAAGCCCAGACAATTCGTTTGCAGACACGACCGCCGTTTAGTACTTTGATTTACTTATTATTATTCGTTTGAAGGTAAATATTAAAATTAGAAGGATAACGTAACAGTATTAATGTTTAGGAATCATTGTTTTCAAAATTTATAAACGATGCTTGGCTATGTCAATACAAAGTCCTTGTTTAAAATATATTTAGAATATATATAATTATTAAACATTCATGTTTATCTAATATATATTAAAATTTACAAAGGAACACAATTCTTAAAATTATGATCAGGTTAACAAGTGTGAAGTTATTGAATACCTTGCAGTCTTGGTCTGAGATTATGACTGGACCGTGTTGTACAAGTACAATTTGACCGGCAATTCTGATGAAATTGTTATTGACAAGATTCGGGCCCTTCTGATAAGGAATCAAATGCTCAAAATGTATCAATTTCGAGGGAGACATTTTTAAAATGCATTTTTGAATTTTGTGCTTTTTGATAGAAAGATTAGTTTAGGAAATTTTCTATGTAAAATGACAACAAACAATTGAAAGTTTGGCATGTAGTTTTAGTTTTTTGAAGGGTGACTGTTATACAAAATCAACCTTCCTTTGTAATTGGTCCTAATCAGCGGCACTTTGCCTAAAAACACTCTTCAATCATTCATACGCCACTTATTTTAGTTTCGAAAAGTTTAGAAAAAAATCTTACAAACGCAAATCAATGAAACAACGAGATTTAGGTATATCTTCAAATCCCGTCTTTTTCAAATATTGATATTCGTCAATTTGATGATTTCAAACTAGTATCTTTCAATTGCAATTTTGTTATTTATAGTAAGCTGAATTCGCAAGCTTTTCTCTGCATGCTAATGTAAGTGGTATTTACTGTGTTGTCTGTAGATAGCAATTACATGTACTTCCCTCTTAAAACATAGTCTTCGAAAATACCAAACTACCTGACTCTGATTAAATCGCTAAGAAATTCATAGCTTTGAAAACTTGTAGAAATGTTTATATACACTTATTGAGAATTCGATACATGTAAGTTTCAATCGATGTTACCATTTGTTTGCGTCATTATTGGCGTATAACGTATCCTCCGTATGGGATACAATGGAGATATTGCCAATTAATATGTTCCATGATCGCGTCAAATTAGTTTGACTACCACTTTACAGTAATGAACATTTAATTTCTAAGAGCTGGGTTTTAAGGTATAAAATATAGGATAATCAGCAGTGACAATGCAAATAAAACATTAAATGAGTGAAGAAGTGTTGATGCATAAAATGTTTGAAACGCCCAAATCGTATGATGTGTACAATGACTTTAACGGTCAGTGCTTTTCATGTTCAAGATCTAACAATTCATCTTTGATAATGATCGTTAAAGCATTACTTTTCGCATACAACTTACATATATATAATTTCAGTTGCAACTTTGTCAACAGAATCAATTCACAATGTAGCCTCATTCTTCACGCATATTTTACATGGGACCCTGTCCAATTAGCTGTTTTCTAAGCATTTGCAGGACAGTGCTTCTGATCTTGCCGAATTGTCATCAGACTCTTAGACTCGAGAGTTTTGACCTGTTCCCACACTCTATGCAATCACATCTAATCTGTTACTACGAAGTCTCTTTACTCTCCTGACTATTGTATTTTGGACATGATTTTTCTGGTATTCTTTCAAAACAGGTGTTACATACGTGTGCCATGACATGGCCAGTTTACTTATATTTTACCTTTAAATCGCGGGTTATTGTTGAACGGCCTAACCGGGAACCCGAAAGACAAAAGGAAAAGAAAATGGTCAAACCTATATAGCGTAGATATTTTCATGATGACAAGAAAGGCAGACATTAATAGAAACAGAGAGAGTTTTTTATTACGCTGTTCAAACGAATGATGCAGTCGAACAGGTATTTGATTTTGCATTAATAAGTTTGAGAGAATTTTATGCAAACCGCTTAACCTGTCGCTATATCACTGAAACACGCGTCAGTGTTCTTTAATGCTCTAACTCGTCATGTTTTATGGGTTTTTATATTACAACAGGAATATTTCGCAAAGCGTTCTGGAATGTATATATACATTATATTAAAGCTACACGTGCACAGTTGCATTTTGCATTGAATTTGTCGCAGATTTAGGCGTTTTAAATTTTTTTAGTTTCAAAAACCTCTCTGTTGATTAAATTTATTTAGTATTGTCTGATTGGGAATAATAGATATGCTATAATTTGATCATTTTACTGAATAACGTTTAATTTGCGAATACCTGATAAAAATATCGTGTTCCTTTTACTTGTTCGGAAATAATATAAAAAGACTAACACCACTTTAAAATATTAAAAGGTTTTATTTGAATTATTACAAAATTGGAAAATAAGTATATGGTTTCAATGGTTCCACTCATAGCTGACCGCACTTATTGGGGGAATCCATCATTTATATTAGTCATTCACTAAAGTACTAAAAGTTCTTGAGGACATAAAAAGGAGGCCAGCAGCAGCCCAGGCCAAGATCCATCCGATGATATCTATGTAGAATGCGGCATGGAAGTCTGTGCTTTTAGTCTTTATACCCTTCATGTATACCACGAAGCTTATGAGAAGAAGTACGCCTAAAATAAATAAAGAAAAACAATGTTTCACTAAATTTTATACTTTTCGCAAATATTTCTACATAATATATTCCAACTCCATTCACGTACATGCACAATATGTTTTTTAATAAGATTTGCGTGATTTTGAAAGAATAGCGTCCCAAATGTATAAGTTTGGGCAACACCAAAATACATGTAACTGCACTTTCTAGAATGCATGTTGATTTGACTCATTTAATGTGTTGACATTTTCAATTAAAGTATACTTTTCAGAAGGCCCGACCTTGATATAATACTATCTCCCTCCGATGACAAAATTATTTGAAATTACGAAATAAAGTTAACATACGGTATTTAAGTTTGCAGCCTCAGAAAAATATTCTTCTGCATTTTAATAGTAACACACGTCGACTCTTCGACCCCTTAGGTTCCTTCATTTACCTGCTTCACTTGAGAAAATCCATGCCACATTCATGAGACAGTCCATACTTTTATAGACCTTTGTTTTCAGAATTATGCAAACAACTGCCCCAACCAAGGAAAAAGAAGCTAAGAAAAGCAGCAAACGTGCTATTAACAAGAATATTCCACCGTTGGTGTCTGAAAATAGAAGAAATATTTAAAGCAGAATTGCAGATGACAATTAAATGCTTCAGACTGTACTAAGTGAATATATCATATATAAACAATCAACTAAACATTTTAGAATGATTAAACGAATGCCTGTCCCTGCAAGTGGATTTACATATATCATTTTAAAGAAAAATGTAAAGGAAGATAGATACATAGAACAAAACAAGGAACTTTCGATTTTTGTACATACATGTTTATATTTTTTCTGTTTTCAAAATCGGTAAGCATGCACAATAAACTACATATTCTCAGCCTTGAACTTCGTCAAAGTCACAAGTGGCAATTTTAAATACCATGTACATGCGGACCAACGCGATAAAGTTAAAGACGATTTTCACGTGAAGGCACGACAGGATGTTCCGTGATATTTCAGGTCTATTCAATACTTTCTTCTGGTCACTAAATAGATGGATTTTCCACATTTTAAACTTTGTGAGCGTTTTGTGAGCGTTTTACCAGAACGAACAATTGGCATGTTTGATGTTGGTATGTTACTAGGGCTGTCGTGGGCACCTGTCATGCTATATGGAATATTATAACTCGGTTTTAGCAGACAGGATGCACTGACGACGGACGTCCACGCCGCGATAACTGCCACAGCCATTGATTCCCTTAACAACTACATAAATTATAAATACACAACTGCAATCGTCTGCGGGAGCATGGCCTATATGGACGACGTCTCCATTTTGGTTTTATTTTGACGCGACGTCACCGCGTAAATCGTGTTAATGTAGTGCGTGTAAAGTTTCGTCGGACCAGGCTGCAGTGAAAATGCGTTCTCTTTTCTGACGAGTCGAGTAACCTTTTACGATTCACAAACGTTGTGACATGGTTTGTGTATACCGTAGCAGAAACAAGCGTTTTGTTGTGCTTCAACGAGATCGGTTTTGTGAACTATGATGGCGTAATCATCTCGGCAAATTTTGTGCATAATTATCAATCGCCATTCGTCGTGAGTGATGGTAATATGAATATCCAACATTACCTAGATGTCATTTTAGCAAGACACATCATCCAGCAGGTTCTAAATGTACAATGCCAATACAAATCGGTTTTAGCATGATAATGCAAAGTATCATACACCTAAGGATACTTCAGACTTTCTTCCAGACCAACGGTATTGATTATATTTACGACTATCCCGCTAAAACCCGTGATTTGAATCCAGTCGAATACCTCTGGGATAATACAGACGTCTAAACGTCTCCCCAGCACGCCATCTAAAGTATAAGAACTAGTGAAAGCCTTTATTTATGGGGAAACAATAGCGTCGAAATATGCAGAATTGTATCTTCCGTGCGCCGTCGATGCCGGGCAATCCTCTGTAACAGTTCTGAAGGTGGTCAAACTCGATATTGGTGTGTATTTTTTGTTTTCGACCCCAACCAAATTTAACAAATTAGTTTATCATTTCCCTGCAATAATCGATCCACATTAATGCAGCTCAGAATACTTTTTGCGATATACCAAATACGAAAAACGAAGCTTTTCTTTCCATAGTTCCTTATTTATCTGTCAGTCATTAGAGGAAGTTATTTTTTTCTGCATACACGTGTAGTTAGGCTGCCTTAGATTTCAACCTCAAGAATTCCCAAAAATATTGAGCATGTATTCTAAATGACGATCCTTAATTGATGAATAAATTCTTACGGTAATTAATTTCTCTCTCAATAGTATACTCCTTGCCCTCAACGATATCCGATACATTGTTGTTAATTTCTGAGAAGATACTAGATCTGTGAAAAGTTCGGTACTCGTTCCATAATCCGGCTCGCATAGTTATGTAATGGATGCGGATTGGTCCAAGTGAATCATAATCGATATCCCCAGTTTCCCAATAATCTAAAGAAAGAGCTAATATGCTACACATGGATGCGACACAAAGCAGTGATATTCCAGATATAAAACAGGGATCCGCCATATTGTCCTCAAAAAAGTAAATTTTAAAATAGCATCATGTATTCTATATCCGTCTTGCGATTGTTGCGACACAGTTGTAACTTAAACCATATCTGAATTCTTTATTACGCAGAATGAGTCTTTGGCAATCCAAAAGCAATGTCACTTGAAAATCTATCTAGCATCCTGCAATTTCTGAGCAGACTATTGCAGTATTAAAAGAATATTCCCAGCCGAGTGAAAAAGTGCTTTATTTAATTGCGCGCCTCGAACCAACAATTTTCCCAATAAATCCGCAGTGTTGTTGGTATATTCCGGTATTATTATTTCTCGAAGGCCCTTAGGGAACTGAATCACTCTGTCATCCTGTCCATATTGATATAAGTGCTGCATCGAAACGCAGAACCTTGGCGGGTTGAAATGATCGCCTTTGATTTCTCTTATTTGCCAGATACCCATTGCCTTAGATATGCCTTTGAAGTCCGGAAATTGATATTGCATATGATATGTGATTGCATGTCCCTGGCTTTATACATTATTCAACCACATTATTTAATCTTATGATTATGATATCGCATTTATTTGTGTTTTTGTGTTAATGAAGCTATAGTTTTGCAAATTTTATTCTAATGATTGCATATGGTTTTGATACAATACGCCCATAACAATCTGATCTGGCAACCAGTTTCCTTCTTGTAATTTAATTCTTAATCTTTAATATTTTTTCAGCCATACAGCATATCTAACTATCCTCGTTTTGAAAGTGCATTTCATTTTAACGTTTTATACGGGCAAAAAATAAGTAACAGTAAGATTAATAATGCATTTACCGGCATTTAAAAAGTAAAATTATGAGTTTACTATGGAGTAACATGATTTCCATCATGGAAAGCCGCGGCTAAATGTAATTATTTATGATTGATTACCTTAAAAACTGAAAATCCTTTAACTATTGACTTCAAATTCAAACGCACTAACGTTGTAACGATGATTCTGATTTGTTGTTCTATTTATCGCATTTTAATATACTAGTCACTATCAAAACTGTTAAAGGTCAAATACTAACACCAAATCGAATTTTCTTTAAATCTGGAATCGTAACGGGCGTCTTCTCAGAAGAAAAATACGACATACTGCATTGAATGTGACCATATCGTGTTGAAATTTCTTTTAACAAAAGAGTTAATAAATTATATTTTGCCTTTTCAAAAATGAAAGTATTTTTTCCCGTTTTCAAATATCTTTGTAATTTTCCAGAAAGTTCCGAGAGAGAGACTGTAAATGGGTTGTACATAAATAAGCATGCCTATTTTGAATTATAATTGAAGAACTTTACTTCCAATGATGTGCAAAGTATATGTCTGACTGTTTTCAACATTCAATAATTTTAAAAGCGAAAGTAGTACAACAAGACCACCCAGGTCAATATAAGGAAACACACAAACATTCACTCGTTTTTCTGCAGAAGTATTTCAAACAGGGAAATACTCCACGGCCATTGTAAAGTTTAAGAAGCCAGTTTTAAACTGTAGTTCCCTGTTACAATTCCAGATTTAAAAGAAAATTCGATTTGGTGTTAGTAATGGACCTTACTGTAACATAAATTCGCCCCCTGAAGGGCAAAATGTGCTATCTAACGATTTCGCCGAAGAGGTTTCATTTTGCATACATGAGAAGCATTTTATCATGACCTTGTTCTCTTAAAATATCAAACTTGTACTGTAATTAATGTTTAAAGAAAATAATTGAAGAATAAAGAGTCTATTCAAAACCTTTATTAAACATTTGTTTGCCGTAAAAGTAGCTATTTACGTTATTGATCTATACTATTGAACAATAGATTTTTCTTAAATGTCAGGTGTGTTCAAAAACATTTAAGGAGGGTCACTGGTAAGGTTTTGGATTTTGCTCTGCCGAAAATTTACATTAGTTATATTTCAAAAATGATGATTTAACTGAAAAAAAACAACTATGCAGTAGTAAACTTAGGCGCAATAGGAATATTTAGTTCAAAACATTTGAACATTTTTGAGAAAAAATATTTTGACCTCGCATTTTGTGATTAAATTGATAAATTTTGCCATATGCCAAAGGGGAGTAGGGGTACGAAACAAGTCATTTGTGAAATAGAGTTTAAGATATTAACTTAATTCAAATTTTATTACAAGCAGAAGTGTTAAGATATAAAAAATACATTAATAACATGTTATTTGTTACAGACCTATGCCGTCATATCCCAAAGCTCGTCGAAATCTAAAAACACATTTTTTTGTCAGTTTTCATTGAATTTCTTTCTTATATGCACATTGACCACCATTTTTTATTTTGCATTCTTAATCAAAGGTTTTTATCAAGCTGTAGGCAAAATATCTGGAAAAAAAACTTGTTATTCCTTTATAGTGAAGATATGCATTTATCAAAAATTGAAAAAATGAATTTTAGTAATGTGGGTGGGGTAATAATAAGGAGTGTAATATTTATTCAGATGATAATAGAAATACCACTATCTCTAATTTTTCATCCTTAAGTATGACATACTACATAGGAAAAGATTAAAAATTGATACTTATTCTGATAGATACACCATATACATAAACGTTTACAATACCAAATTCTTGCTAATCTTTCGTTTAGCACCTTGATCTGATAGTGTACCCCGTAAGATTCATATTGCGAAAAAGTTAAGTCATTGACCAATAATTATTTTTTCCAGAAATTAACTAGTTAAATGTAAGTCTCCATAAAAACAGGATCATAAAATTTTATTTTGAATTTCAGGAGTACCCCCTCTTAATTGAAAAGCGTTGCAAAGATTGTCTGGTGTCATTGTCTTATGTATAATAAAGTTTTCTATCGTCATCTTCCTTGTTGCTAAGCATTGCGAAATTGACAATTTACACACGTAGATATTTCATTCTTTTATTATTTAGCGCTGACATGTTTAAATGGTCTATGTCGACGGCGTTGTGGTGACGCAGGGACCAAGGTATTCGGCGTGAAGACTGTGGCCATGATGTGAGCAGATTCCGTGGGCAAACTCGCAACTGAAAATATGAATGAACTTTTCAAACAAAATATTGTTTTATTTTCCTATATGTAAATAGTCTCAGTTAAACTTGTGATACCCAGGGTGTGGTCAATATTAACCCCAAGGACAGGATTTGAACAAACTTAGTACAGGCTACATACTAGAATATTTCAGATTTGGGTCTTTCGGTTTTTGACATGAAGATTTTCCAATATTTACTTACATGTTTATGTAAACCCTATGGTTGAGTCAATTTAGATCCAAGGGGCATACATTGAACACAATTGGTAGATGATACACACCAAAGACAATATTTTCCGTGTTTCCGATATAACTATTATGGAAAACAAGTGATGCGCTGGGCGGATTCAATTTGATCCCAGGAGCATGTTATGAACAAACATGAGAAAGAACCACTAACAAATGCTGCATACCAAATATCTAAGCGCTGGGCTTATTGGTTTCAGACAATACTGTTTTTATTTTTCCGGATATAACTCTACGTAAAACAAGTGACCCTCGGACGGGCCGGTTTTTACTCCAAGGTTCTGACTTAATAAATTCTTGTAGAATACCAGTTCAAAATGCTACATACCAAATATCTAACCTCTGGGCCTAGCAGTTCTTACGAATAAGATGTGTGTAGGGTTTTCTTTTGGTAGCCTAGGCAATGAATTTTGCATGGCATGCAATTCTTTGAACAACTTTAATAAAGGACCATGGCCATGCAATGAACGTTCCCATGAAGACTGGATGAATTTGGCCATGTCGTTTTGGAGGAGTTGTTGTTTGAATGAAATTGTTGACGACACAGGAAGTACGACGGACGATGAACGACGTGCATAGCGTGATCACAATAGCTCGTACCTTCTTAATTGTAAACAATTGAATACAATACTTCAGTCTTTTATAGAGTTTCCTAGAGACATATATACGAATAAAATGTATTTAATTTGTTGCTTCTTGAAATTTGAAGACTTGACCAACATAAAGTATATTAAACCCAATTACTACCAATGAACCTAACCATAAAACCGAGCATGCTTTAACTTATCTTTTTTAACTATAATTATTTTGGTAATCAAGATTGAAGTTATTCATGTATTTTGTGACTCAAACTTTAAAGATGAAAAAAGAAACTATGGTGCATTTACAGAACTCTGAATATAGAAATTGGAAATTAAATGGATATTTATATTATCAAGTAATCAATCAATAGCTTTAGCCTGAAATCAATTACGTAAAATACCTGTTCATGTAAGTGACGTATTTGTGGCCGTCAAAGGAGCATACTGGCTCATCCGCGTAACCGCTGCAGTCTGTAGCTAGAACATTTTTGCAATGTTCCGTGCCGAATTCTGGCTTTTCAGAGAGTGCTATTCCTGTAATTAATGTATGGTATGCGGCCGATTAGAAACATATCTTCTAATGTATGCCCGTTTCTGCATTCAGATAGACCTGAGGTAGATACATGACCCTTAGAACGCGTAGACATTTTGCATAAAACCATTAGGTGGTGAACCGGTACTTGAATCGCAGATTAGGACAAGACGACACGCGGCAAAACAAACAAAATATTATCAGAATAAATCTTTATCAACTTATAGATGCATGTACAAGGTATACAAGAATACACGTTTCTCAGATGAGTGTTCATTTTCGACACTTTTTCTAAAATGTTTAACTTGCGGCAAAAAGGAAAATATGTCAGATGTTGTTTTTATTTATCTGCAAAATGATAGCTTAAATAGGCACTCCCTACATCTAGCAGTTTACATGCTCCGAACACAAAGTATGTGTTCAAAGAACGTAAAATTGGTAAATAAATACTTTTTTAAAGAACAACTAACGATGCCTCATTTTAGCACAAATAATCGACATAGACTTTGTATACTAGTTCGCTATCCACCGATTAATTGTACAACGACAACATTACATAGATTAATGAAAGTTTTACGGTACTGCGACATATTTTGAAACTGTTTCACCGATGATCACTGGAATGTATAGCTCAAATTTTAGTGTTAAATACTAATACCTCCAAATGTTCTATTATTATACTTTAAAGTTATATCATTTGACGCCAGTTTTAGGGAGTGCCTCTTTAATCTGTGAAATTGGTCACTTATTGAAGAAACCTATTGCATCAGCTTTACTTGGTGCAATAGCTTGTAACTCGTTCAAAGAATACGATCCATGATTTCGTTACTTGTTACAAAATATAGACATTTGGTTAATCCTAAAATCGGTTTTAATGTCACGGAATTTACTCTTTGTATTGAACTATAATGCATATGCACATGTTATACCATAACCAGTTATACAGAGAATTGCCATTAAAAGGTGTTTACGTCAAAGATCTTTTACGCATCGGTGGCTGGCCTCAGTTTCGTGCGACGTGTCACATCATTGATCTATTTTTTATTAAATTATGAGTGTAACTGTGCATTCCTAGACACATTAACTGCCATCTCTAGAGAAACTGTATGAATTTAAACATATTTCATGAACTTTCGCAGTCATCCTCAGTACATATTTAATAATTCGGCTAGTAAGATTTTAATATTATATATACAGTTTCTTCGGGTTACTGAAACGGCTAGTAAGATTTTAATATACAGTTTCTTCGGGTAACTGAAATGCAGCTCCTGTCCGAAAAAACTGCTCTACAATACTTGTGTACCATTGTTACATGTACCATTAAACCTAGACAATTAAAGTTTATTTTTCAGTGACGAGTTTGTGCTTTCATGTAGTAGTGTACCTAGCCTCGCCACCAGACTACATGTTAATATATTTTATTAAACTCCAAGCAAAATACTCTCAGCCTTTTATTCTAACAGGGCTCGATCATCTTACATTTTTGGCAGCAAAGGGAGTTACTTGAGTAAGAAATAGTAAATGTAAGGACTGAATGCCAGTCTATAGTGTACCTAACTAATAGCGGTAGTATATGTATTAATGAACAAGTACAATGTATCAAAATTATGAAAAGATAGGAAATCATGGTTTATATTTAGGAAATAGATTTTACTTTTGAGTGACATACCGGATCATACATGTATATCACGATTTAAAGTTTAGATGTGTAGTAATCTAATCACGACGGCTTCATGCATGAATGATTACTTAGTAATTACGAAGCATCTGAACGAAAAATCATCGTACATGATCCGGTATATCACTCAAAAGTAAAATCTATTTTCCATTGTACATGTAACACGTAAACTTAAGCAAAAAATTGAAATTACAACTGAGTTGGAACTATTTACTGCGCTAACATGAATTGTCGCTACTGATATTGCAGACGTTACCTGAAGTGTAGTAAATTTTACTACGAGTTGTATGCATCACGAGAGTTCATTAATAACAATACCAAGTTAAGCGCATTAAAGGATACGATGTGAACAATACGGAGGAGGAAATTTCGAAAGCCCAAAATAGTTTCGGACGTCTAGCGTGATATGTCACACTAAAATTCTTCTTCGCATATGTAACAGAAAATCCAAAAGTCGTGTGGATTTCAGACAAGTAAAGTTTTTTGGTATTTAGAAGCCAGTTTAATTGTTTTTATATACTCAATATAAAATCTTTAAAAATCTATTTTTCTGAAAGCGGTGATAAAATTTAATTGTAATGGGTTTAAATAATCTCACGATCAATCTTTCTAATATCCATCCCTACACATCCTGCCACCCTTCACTAAATATTTCGGCCTACTGGCCTTCTTCAGTAGATGAAATACACAGATTGTTTTACATTTTCACATATAACGTAATTGACGTTACCCGTTGTAAAACGATTTGTGTATTTCATCTACTGAAGAAGGCCAGTAGGCCGAAATATTTAATAAAGAGTGAACTTTTGAATTGTTTCATAATAATTCTCCCTTCGGAGTTACTTTTTGTGTAGAGCTTTTTGTTTTCTGAAACAACAGTTAAGTTCTTTAAGACTGTAACTCGCAGAAAAAAAACCTCGGAATATAGCGGAAATAAAAGAACTAAAACCGGGTTTCAACCACTATCGACATACTCTTGTGGTCAAGATATTTGTTTACAAAACCATCTAAAAGAAATAAAAATTTACTGCAATACGCTCATAATGTTTTACAGAGCAATAAAACCAAAACCCAATTGATAGCGGTGTAAACTATGTTTTGTTCATTTATTTCCACTGGTTCTGTAACGCAGTGTTCTTTACATGAACTATTAGCGTAAGTATACTACAATATCATGGCATCCCAACAAAAAGAAGGTTTTTTTTAAATAAAATGAAAAGTGAAAAAACATGCACTTCTCAAACTAAGTGAAATGGTATTATTAATGGTATTCCAGTAAAATATCCAATTTTAAAATCGACTATTTTTGACTGTGAAAAAACTCACCTAGGAGAGCAACTAAACACACAAATTTGAACATTATTAAACCACAAAATATTCACGACAAAGTGATTTCAATAAATATTTTCGAAAGACGGTTTTGATTTTATTTGCTCGTGGGAATACAACAGAAGAAAAGGGTCTTGAAAAATCACGATTTAAGATACTCTCTGACCTTACATGATAAACGAAAACAGTCCAAACCCGCCTTATCATTTGACCACTATTTAATCAAAATCACGGAGTCCTGTAGTCAACAGGTGCTCAAAACGGTGTGCGGTGTGCGTCTACTCGAAAGTAGGGCTTGGTGACGTTGAACTCAAAGACGTAAAATCCAGGGCAATAATAACTGCACTTGTTCATTAAAGTAATGCCAGTCAATAGCTATAGATTGCCGAATAAAATGTTCTCTGTTTATGGTGCACCAACACTTTTTTGTAGTTTACTTCAGTCTGTTTTATTGTCTTAAGTCCCGGCCGACAATAGTAATTCTCCTAAGACCCCTGACAGGCGCAGGTTGAAGAGGCAGATATGCGTAAAATTTACGTAAAACAATTACAAAACCATTCAAGCAAGACAAACGCAAGAGATTTCTATTGACCCATTTCATTCGGTATTATCCAACAGTTAACAAAATGTTATACAATTCTTCTTGTCATTTCATTGGCGATAGGAAAGTTATAAATTTTCGGTCAAAAGTGAGCTTAATACGGCTACGCCGAAAAATATTTTTCTGAAGATTATAGCTATACAATGTACGTAACTTATTGCGTTCTTGACAACTTATCAATTACACATTTTTTTCCTTGATTGTTTGCAAGTCCTGGCAGACCCAGGCACTTCTTCCTGGGTGACCTTGCCAAGACTCCTGACAGGCGCAGGTTGAAGAGAGACAGATGCAGATACAAGGGAATCTGGGAACTAGACCCTAGCTCTTTACGAATATACCTCTTGATTCTTTTACGTGTCGGTGCACACCTCTGGGTTTGTAACATGTTCATCACTAGATTGGTGCGAAATACTGAAAAGCGTTCCTGAAATTTCCAATGCTCCGACCTTGACTCGTACCGGGGACCTCCGGACTGGTAGTCTAGAGCGCTAACCACTACGCCCCCGTGCCACTCTATTTTCTTACTTGAGTATTTATTAATAAAACGTTAAGACAGGCTCCTGGCCTTTTAGGATTTTCGTTTTTCTTTTTTCCTTTCATTACGCCACAAATGTCTGCAGTGTAAAAACTAGAGACATGTACACGATTTAAGCAATATTTGTTTCTCAATAATAAGGCTAGTAACCTATCATTTTGAAATTAGTTATCAACAAAGTGGTATTTGAGCATTACCTCTGCAAAAAAATACTTGAAAATTTAGGAAAAAACCTTAAACACATTTGAGGTATTTTTTTACAGAATCTCGTTTCTCTTTATGGTATATTTTCCGGATAAATACATTTTGAAATCTCAAATAATGTTACATGAAAAAAGGATCAATTGCTGAACATTTGAAGTAACGTTTCAATTAGTACCTTTTAATACATTCAACTGTTTTAACTTTAGAACAAGACCCGGCTTACTTTGAATTAACCAAAAAAGACATAATTATGTTTAATCATTAGGTAGGGAAAATGCATAACCAAACTGTCTGCTTCCTGAATTGAAGATTCGTACATGCAGTGATACAAAATATTTGTTAACTAGCTCTGCATGATCCGTATATATTAAGTTTCTAATTCACCTCCTCTATCATGTTAATTCATTTATCAATGTCGGAAGAGTTCAACAAACACTCACTTCTACATAACTCAATCAATGGACTTTTTAGTGTCAACTTTAAGGCATTTTCAGAAAACAAAATGTAGTTTTCTGTCGTGTTTCAGAGTTATTGTCTTCATTCTGTCGTAGTTTTTGTTTTCTGCTATACAGCTACTCTTGGAAGCGGATGTTAGACAAGGGCGTATACAAACACGATTGTTTGGGGTGTTTCTGGAGGGGTGCTCTATCACAAAGGAGAAAATTAGTAATTTTGTCTATAAAATGTTGCGTTTTGAAGCGTAAACGTCTGAAGTTTATTGCTTCTGCAATCATGGACACTAGTTGAGCTGTTTTATGCGTGTGTACGTCTTGCTAAACCTTTAAAATCAATCAAAAGTCAAAACAAAGCTTTATTTTAAACGCAGGTGTCTTTTCTAGCTTTTATTCATGATTTTGCTTTCACAAATAGCAAATAATAAATTGGAAAAAAGAAATTAGAATTGTTTGGGATTCCTTCTCTAAAAGAGTTCAAAAGTCGCAAATGTTACATTTCTGTTATGATTTCCTTTACTCATGCATCTTAAAGTACCAATGTTGTCAAGCAAAGTGTTAAAATGTGAAAAGCCTTTCAACGAATTCTCCCATACATGTCTTCTATCGCTAAGAAATTTAAGAAAGGAATCATAAGCAATTTTCCTATGCATGATAGAGTTGCTTGGTCCCAAAATTAACCCCGTTACAGTTAAACATACAGTTGTGTCTCAGATGCATAAATTGTCAGGTGCCGTTGCATCATGTATAATTAGGTTTTCTATCGTAAGCTTCCTTGCTGCTAAGCATTTAGAAATTGACAAGGTACACTTAGAAATGTTTTAATCTTTTATTATATCATGCTGACATGCTTCAAAGGGTTCATGGCTACGTGCAGGGACCAAGATGTGTGACGTGAAGG
>JAUMHA010186936.1:0-16299 GCA_032359765.1 Saxidomus gigantea
CCATGAGGATTTACAACCATCAAATAGTCCTGTAGGCTATATGGTCCATGAGGATTTACAACCATCAAATAGTCCTGTAGGCTATATGGTCCATGAGGATTTACAACCATCAAATAGTCCTGTAGGCTATATGGTCCATGAGGATTTACAACCATCAAATAGTCCTGTAGGCTATATGGCCCATGAGGATTTACAACCATCAAAATGGCGACAAAAATATAATAGTGAAAAAGAGAAGGTTCTATAAGAAATATAATACAATGTTTTTTATATTTAATACAAAAACTGCACATAATACCTGTGTTCTATATAACATATATACCATCCTCTGTTGATTTTGCCGAAACGAAACACTAGATCAACATTTGGATTTCGAAATATTAAGCCCCTAAGTCCTAGTTTTAATTAATTTAGTGCCGTGAAATATATTCAACAATAATGATAAGCCAGTAATGTTACAAAATCATCATAACTATAAAAGCTCAGTTGCGATCGACATACAATCTTAATGAAACAAGCTAAAGACTACAGTTATATTTTTCAGCGAATATTTATAAATCATATTTCTCTGAGTGATACTAGTAAAATGAAAAGAAATATTAAGAAATTATATAAATACTTACTGTATGTAATGGCAGCTGCATCATGAATCAGAAAAAGTAGTAGAACACTGTAAATCTTCATATTGTAGAGACTCAATGGTAACACATGAACATATAGAAGTCGCAGTGTGTATGAAATACCCTTGTCTGTTTTACTGTTATTTATACACGAGTTTATCACCAATATAGTGTCAGACTCACCGTTTTGAAAGATAAATAAATGATGTTGTGAGGTCATGTACGGACTTGATATGTCCATTTCAATATAATTTTGATAAAATTTCATTTAAAAGATAACGGATGTAAACACGACACTCCGGTTTTTGAGACTGGATATTTGTTACATTTTTTGCTATTCATGAGTTAATATCTGAATATTTAAATTTGTTTCGAGGACAACACACAATCATACATCAGACAAAAGTATATAGATACCCTAACCTCAAGTTCACATCAGATGTAATGGCGTTTTCAATCTTTCTGATTCTTATTCATAACTAAACCAATTATTATGTTCTAGCCACATGAACTTTCCCGCAAAACCGGAAAGCCGCTTGATCTTTGTGATATCGGTCGTGGTCATATAAGTTGGCCATGGTCATTAAATTTCCTTCCATTCTGCAGTAAATCCGTGTAAAAGGATTAATTTCTAAATAAAAGTTAGGGTAAATGTGTAAAAAGTTTTACTACTTCGTATCTGAGTCAAAGGCAAGCAAAGGCGAGCAAGGATATTCCAGTTTTTAATTCTTTTTCAGAGACATATTGAAACCCTACACGTAAAACAAAGGTATTGTTTTTTTGTTGTTGTTTTTTTCATCATAATATATGCATATCACAAACATGGTACATGTATCACAGCGATTAACATTTAAAAATGATAAGGATTTGGAAGTAAAACAGTTGATTACAAACATTTTCAATAAAAATTTTAATAAATAAATAAAATAGATAGACAAACTTAACCATGTCATTCGCATCTATACTAAGGATGACACAAACAACACGAAACCTCTTATTTCCATTGTGGCCTTTTACATAGAAGTGTAGACTTAGAGAGGCGTGGCTCTAAAAATATGATAAGGTTAATATGAAAGATTTCGAAAAAATAAATCTGTTTTAATATATTAAAATTATTGTATTACAAATAATTCCCTGAAATTTTACTGTTACTGCAGAATATTACATGACACTATAAAATTCATTAGTTTAGACACTATTAACATCAAGCAAATATTCTTTAACCTTAGTCTTGAATTAAATCATCTTAGTTATACGTTTAAGAGAACTTGGTAGATTATTCCATAATTTACATCCTGCATAAGCAAAAGATTTTACACCAAAAGAGCCAACTCTAGGAATAGCAAAGCATCGATCATTACTAAATCCGGTGCCATAAGAATGTACAGAATCGTTCATTCATGTAATCAGTACTAGGACCATGTTTAATATTTAAATACATCACACAGTCTGTCAGATTTGGTTTACACTTTTATTGACTGGCAACCAGTTTAATACCTTAAATGCTCTGAAGAAATATGTGCTCTATGCTCAAGGTTTAACACAAAACGTATCAACTTATTTTGAGTGACCTGACGTTTATTTCTCCAAAGTTTAGTTAATTCGTGATACCATATCGAAATGATATGGCATAGAATTAGATCTGTGACTACTGTATAAGCTTTTTTGTTTGTTCTGTAAAGAAATAACGCTTCCTGTACAAAAATTTCAGTCTTGCGTTAGCCTTTTTTACAACAGCTCTTGTAATATTATCACAAGACCAATTTTGATCTAAGGTGGCACCAAGATACTTGACAGATGAATTTGAATTTCGACCGTCAACATTTTGCTGTTTACACTCTAACACTTACATTTCGTCACTGATTTTTATAATATTTACAAAGAACGGGTACGCCTATAAGATCTTGGTAGAGTTTGATTATGTGCTTGGTTGGATGAATACTTCAAAAGTTATAGCCACTGAATTAACAATAAATGCAATAGATCTATATACTTATATTTACACGCTAGCATCTTCAGTTCTTCACTAGATTTTAATCATGTTTACGTAACGTGTATAACCATAGAATGTCGGATGATTATGGGCTTGATAGGATTAATACCTAAGAAAGTTATGCCCCCCCCCCCCCCCGATTTAACAAATATTGCAATATTTAATTATGTTTACTTTCCAGCACCTACATTTCTTCACTAATCCTAATTATTTACAAAGAATATGTATGGTCATAAGATTTCGGATAAGTACCCTGATGGCTTCATCTGATTAAAAACAATCGAGTTAAAGTCCATGTTTTAAGAAAAATTGCAATATTTAACCATGTTTACACCCTAGCACCTTCATTTCTTCTTTAATCCAAATTATATTTAGACAGAATGTGTATGACAAGAAGATCCTAGATGTGTTGGGTCAAAACTTGGGTTTTGGGCATGACCCAGTTCATACATTGAGAGTTATGACACCCGAGTTAACAAAAATTGCATAATTAAACTACCGGTATGTTTACCAGTTCTGTATAATTGAAAAATTTTGATTGACTAGTTAATTTCTTTTGCCATGTAATGTGTAAATTTATGAAATTGAAGCTTGAAAATAAATCCATTACGGGCTTGGAGTTAGACCTATGCCTATTGTCGTGTCGCCCCTTTCGGAGAAAATGCGGTACATAGGGATCGCTTTGTCCGTCACAAAACTAAACGTTGGCTATAACTTTGCCATTTCTTAAGATTTCTTTGTCAAACTTTTAAATTGTATTGCTTATGACAAAAGGGTCGTGATGCCGCCAAATTTTGTAAGTCAATGTCATATTTGACACAGTTATGCCCCTGTTTTGTACTTAGTTTTTGTCACGAAAACTTTGTGTTGGTTATAACTTTGCCATTTCTAAGATTTCTTCATCAAACTTTCAAATTGTATTGCTTATGACAAAAAGGGTCGTGATGCCGCCAAATTATGTAGGTCAAGTCATATTTGAATTATGCCGCTTTTTGTACTTAGATTTTGTCACGACATTATTGGTTATTCTGACAAGTGTAAGAGAGCGACACAAGTGTTCTACTAAACACCTATAAAGTTTATTATAATAACAGCTGCTTTGGAAAGATATTTCTTGAATGGTTAAGCAAGTTGTCTTGTAAACCTTTTGGGTATTCTGACGAAGTGTAAGAGGGCGACACAAGTGATTTACTGAACACCCATCTAGTGTTTGTAAAAACCACTGCTTGGATATGTACTGTAAACGTTGACATATTCCCAATTTAAGTACAAAGGATAAAAAATACCGGAGATCCACCCTTTGATTGTAACTTGAAGATTTATGAAAGAGAGTATATTTAACACCTTAATATCACTTCCTTTTGCGCAGTACAATGCCCGTTTTTCCGGATTTAAGTATTTGCTTGTTTTCGTGTATTTTATTTTATTATTTTACACTTTAATTTGTAGGTCTATGTTGTATTTTATGGTCAGCCTGGGGACACCTTGAAGATAAGTTTGTTGCTTATCTTCAGAAAGTGAATATAAGGTTCTTATTGCCAGGTTATTGCAGAGAGGCACACCGGTATTACTCATGTTGATGCAATGTGATCTATGGCATAATACTCGTTGACGTATAACTGGTGCACGCAGTATGGAGGATGAGTGCGACCATAGCCATTGGTCGGCGTTTTTGTTATATACACAAACAGTAATTATGTTGACCTTGAGTCGGAGGCTTAGTCCTATTTATCAGTGGACCAGACATTGGTCGGAGTAATAAAACATCAATGACAGCTGTCACCATGTGTTGGTCACTTGTTAAATGATTGTGTTTGAAAGTGAGTGACGCTGACTTAAGAAGAAATAGTTCTTAACATTTAGCATTCTTTTCTTTGTTTAAGAACACTTAAATTCCATTTTTAGTAATAAAGTGTTATTTCTCATGGTAACTATATGTATTATAATTTGAATAACAATTTTATTTGTTCAGAGGTTATTATCCCCTCCCCTGTCCCCACGCCTTGGCGGAGGGAATATGGTAATGGGCTCCGTCCGTCTGTCACACTTTTGTGCGGAGCATAACTATGAAAGTGTTCAAGGGAATTCACTTTAACTTTACACACAGACAGAGGACATTGAGAGGAATTGCAGTGTACAAGGACCTAGACTCTAGCTTGTCCTATTTTTGAATTATCTCCCTTTATTGAATTTTCTTGTCCGTGCCATAACTCCTTAAGTACTGAACTTGCATACAGTCATAAAGGACATTAAGATGCAGTGCAGTGTCCAAGAACCATAACTCACACTTACCCTGGTTTTGAGTTATCTCCCTTTATTGATTTTTCGCATAAAACATTTGTGCAAAGCATACAATTTCAGATTTTTAGAGTAGAAGTCTGACATAGCAGATAGTAGTAGTACTTTGCAGTAGGAAAATCATATAGGTTTGAAATATTTTTTCTGCGTCTGAATTGCAATCTTTGAATTGACTTTCTTCTTAGTCAACATTTTCTGTTGCAGAGTAGTCTATGCAATATTCCCAAATGTAAATGTAAGTGACAAAGTGAAGTACACACAAGGTAACCTTTGTAAAAAAAACAGGTAAGAAAATGTAACACTGTTTTCCAATCAGATTTCTATATGTAATCAAATTGTTTGAGCCAACTTGGTAGGGCTCAATGCAGGGAATATTTCTGCAAAGTTTCATCACCATTGGCCAGGAGCCATGATTTAAACAATCTTGATAGAGGTCCACAACCCAATGCTACTTGCAAAATATCTTAGCTCTAGGCCTTGAGCTTTCAAAGATTCTTTTCAAGTTTTCCTATACAAGCCTATGTAAAATCAATTGATCTGGCAGTAAAGATTTGTTCAATCTTGGTAGAGGTCCATTAGGTACTAGTTCATGCCAAACCATTGCAAACATTTAAGCTCTAGGCCTTGGGATTTCAGAGAAGACAACTTTTAAAGTATTTGCTATAGAACATCAGGTAACCCCCTGACTGGGGTCAGTTAAGACCTACAGTCATGATTTGAACAATCTTGGTAGGTGTGCACTGAACGATGCTAAACGCCAAATATATCCAAGCTTTGCGTCAAAGATTCTTTCCAATGTAATGGCAACCAGTGTTCTGCATGAAATACATTTCTTAAACAGTTTTGGTAGAGAACAATCCAAAGACCATACCTGTGAAGTTCGATTAAATTTGGCCTAATAGTTTAGGAGGCAGTGTTGATGGACGGACACATGCCACCTGACAACTGCTGACTACTAATAGCATAACAACACATCTGGAATTTTAAAATTTATTGCTCAACAATATAGTTTACAATGTCCAACATATAGCAATTTTATCATCTTTTGTACCCAATAAACCTTTCGGGGCTTCAAACGTGACTGCTGTTGTCTTCAACTTCTTAGTGCACTCTCTCTCAAATAACTGAAATATAAAAATTCTACATAAGTAGGGTTGTTCTAAAGTTCATGTCAGACACCAGTCCAAAACTCTTCCTACAAAAACACTTTTAAGATATGCTAAAAAATAATGATATGCCAGAACCTTACACAGCCAAGAAACACTGAAGATACTATCTGGAATATTAAAAGACCTTAAAACCACTGAAAACCACCTCTAATATTGATTCTTGTTGAGAACATTTTGCTTATTACAAAAACAAAATCCATGCTGTCAAGATTCTTTCAAGACACCTTTGTGGTGGTAAACTATTACACATGCTTCAAGCCAGTCTCTTACATTAAATCTCTTGTTAATGTTAATACTAAAGTAAATAATCTTCTAAATTCAGTAACTATTTTACAGGATTCTTACATCATTTGCTGAGAGTTCAAATTTTTCTGCCAGGTCTATCACCGTATCTGGTATATCTCCATCATAAATCTTCCTGGCAAGCTTGATGACATCAGGGTGGTAGTGATGCTGTAAGGTCTGAAACAAGAAACACGGTAATCTATGCTTTTTGCCTTGTAGTTTTATTGTTCTGCTCTATTCAACACACTGTCAGTGCACAACAACTATCTAAGCTCTCGATCTCATGGTTATAGACAAGGAGATTTTTTCAAAGTAATTCTTTATATAAATCTATATAAAACAAGTGAACCCCAAGGGCCATAATTTGTACAATCTTGGTAAAGGACCACTAGGTGATAATACAAACCAAATATCTAAGAAGTTTTTTTAAAGTTTTACTGTATATTTCTATGTAAAACATATTGTCCTCTTGCCAGGCCAATTTTGAACTAAGGGACAAAATATGGACACTCTTGATGAGGTCCACTAGACAGTGCCACACACCAAATCTTAGCGCTGTGCCTTGTGGTTTCAGAGAAGACTTTAAAAGTTTTTCCCAAATAAGCCTATGTAAAATCAAGTGACCCCTGTGGAAGGGTAAATTTTGGTATGAGGTTCTTGATATAGGTCCACTAGCCAGTGCTACATGCCAAATATCTAAGCTCTAGCCCTTGTGGTTTCAGAGAAGAATATTGTTTAAGTTTTTCTATATAAGCCTATGTAAAATCAATTGACCCCTGTGGCAGGGTCAATTTTGATACGAGGGTTTTGGTAGAGGTTCACTAGGCAATGATACATGTCAAATATCTAAGCTCTAGGCCTTGTGGTTTCAGAGAAGAATATTGGTAACGTTTTTCTATATATGCCTAATATGTAAAATCAAGTGACCCATTGGGTGGAGTCATTTTTGAACCGGGGTCTTGATAGAGGTTCACTAAGGTCCACAAGTGATGCCAAATATCTTAGCTCTGGGCCTTGTGCTTTTAGAGAAGATTTTTAAAGTTTTTCCTATACATGTATAAACATGTGTACAATCAAGTGACCCCTTGGGTGGGGTCAATTTTGAGATGAGTATTTTGATAGAGGTCCAGTAGGCAATGCTACATGCCAAATATTCTAAGCTCTGGGCCTTGGGCGTTCAGAGAAGAAGATTTCTAAAGTTTTCTCTATATAATCCCAGGGCAAAGTCAATTCTGATGCAGGGGCCATGACTTAAAATCCACTAGACAATGCTACATGCCAAATTTCTAAGCTCTGGGCCTTTAGATTTTCGAGAAGAGGATTTTTAAAGTTTTCTATTTATTGCAATATCGTCCAGAGTTCTGCATGGAATGGAATCATTAAATTCATAACTTCCAATACTGAATACTAACAGGATTCCATCCAGCCCTTAAATTTGTAATAAGTAACTGACCCACTCATAAATCCAACATTCTAATTGATCAATTGCTGATGTGAATAGGAATGTGTGTTGTCCAATAATAACCTCATTTTACCATTGACAAACAAATATAATTTTTGACATATTTTGATGTGCTCTGGTGAATTAGATCTCTACAAAAATATACAGGTATTACACAAGTGGTTATTTCTTCACACATTATCTCTCAATTAAATTGGATCTAGTTTGACAATTGAATAGCATTTACCTTGATTTCCCACAAACAGGAGTCCATAGCTCTACATTTGACAGGATCCTTCTCCAAATGATCATAGGGGTCATCTTCAAAGTCTACAGAAATAAAAACCTCAAAGGAATAATACAGGTAATATACTGCCTTAACTTATTGCCTGTCAGGGAAATAAAAACTTCACTTGAACAAGCAGATTCACATGTCCGTTCCTGAACTGGAGTAATGTTCGAAAAATATTAAAATTGTACATAATAAATATCTATTACCAGTACAAAGACCAAATGTTATACATTTAATGGAGGTTACTTCAAATAATGATACATTTCATCCTATGTGTTGTCACTACATCTAACTTTAAACATGTGACAAAATCCTAAATGTATGTCACAAAACTAAAATAATGTTTATTTTGAAAATCTGTATCACCCAATTTAACTAAAGAATGCATCTAAATCACTGGGTACATTCAAATTGCAAAAAAAAAGTAACCATAAAGCAGTGATTTGCTTTAGGATTGCAGGGTTCATTCCCAAACAGTGCCTTGGTGGTAGTGTCCTCAGACAACAAAGTCGTTCCATATTGCATCTCTTTCTCATTTCAAGGTCGATTCCATCTGGAGTAAGTCTCTCTTGAGAGATTAATCTATGTGGTAAGTACTCGTTTCATAATTCGAATGAATAAATTTGTATAGAACAATGGCAGAATAAAAAGTATTCATAGAAAAGTAGAAGGTAAATTTACCCATCTCTCTGTCGGGTCTATGTATAAGCACCTTGCAGTTTGGGTGGCGGATCATCAGGTTTAGTATGAATGGAACAGACACAAGCAGGCCTGAAGGTGGCGCCACAAGACAAAGTCTTGCCAGACGCTTAGTGAAAGCAGCTACAAGGTACGATGGTAAATGTCTGAAAAATGATAAAGTACACATATCTTAAACATAGGTAATACATGTATTATAATATGTCATCTCTAACAAGCTACGTCAACATCTCTAACAAAGTATAACTATATCTTGTTTTCAACTTGCTCAATTTTAGTCTTTCATCTGTATTTCAGTAGTAAGTTATTCCATAACAACAAATCAGGGTCTGTATTGCAATGAACTCTCAGACTTTTCAAGGATGTAATCTATCCTAAACTGCTGAATTTTCAACTGTCCTTGAAAGTACATGTAGTTGACACTTTTCCCTCTTGGAAAAAGGTTAACAAGGATGCTACATTTTTCATTGTAGGCATGTCTCAGTCAGTAATAACATACAATACAAATATTAATTATTGTCGGTTAGTCATATACAGTCAACATTAGCTGTGAATAGCTATTGACTGACTAAAGGTCAGTGATGAACATAGCTGTCGGTAAAGATGACTAAACATTCCTACTGGGAGAGCAGAGGTGTGTCAAAGTCCAAATGCCACAATTAATGTCAAGCCTGGATTGAATGTTAGTCAAAGTGGAATCTCTTCAAAACTGTGGACTCAGGTTATTTGCTCCACAGAAGTTTGGTATCAGACTGACCAATTGCAAAACCAAAGGACAAACTAGGAGATGACACTTACATATCCCCTTCATACTTTGTTCTATACATCTCATTACACAATGTTTGATTACTTACGTGGATGACAGAAAGAGGTCAGCAAGGTAGAAGAATCTGGCCTTGTATTTCACATGAAATATAGATGGTTCAAACAGAGCATACAACTTCTCATAGAAGTCTGGGTAATGTCTGCAAGTAGAGAAATATTTTCCTGTACAATACACAAGAGAAATAACACTTCTCAATCTATGATTTCGAGAGATCTTATTTAACTAAGAGCTATTACTGATGATGACTCTATATCTACCCATGTATATTGTTTCACTTAATGATTAAAAGTTTCAATAGTCTAATGCTTACAAAGTTTACTACTTTGAATTGGAAATGGCAGATCAAAGTAATTTCTATTTTGCCCATTTCAAACTTGTTATGTGGAGGTATAAAAAGTAGCTTATGTTAGAAACTACCAACTGTTAGAAAAGGATACAGAAAAACGTCCCTATTATCATAAAAAATAAGATTTCAGAATCCTCAAATAAATCACTATCAGCTAATCCTAACACATATATTGGTAACTAGCTACCAACCTTACCTATATGTTAAGTTTGCACAAAGCAGACACTGACATTTTACATTGTTGTTCAATGTTATGTATATACTTACAAATTATGTTTCTGTATTAATTCAAACAAACCACTGAGTGCAAGCAGACTAATCGCCCCTCCTACAAAAATAAGAAAAACATTTAGGAACACTGTAATATATGCTTCATAAATAAGAATCTCCTTGTAAGAAACTCAAACTTTCTAAACTCATTTGGACAATACCACTTATAGCTCACAGGGGTGCTCACTGATATTTTACTGACTGAAATTAGAAATTTAATTGATGAGAAAACATTTTGATATATACAAATGTAATAACATAAAATATAAATGATTAATTTTCTCACCTATGTCGTATGACTCTACCAGGAAGTCACTAAGGACTAGAGGTGACACTAAATTAGGCATGACTTTGTCGTGTAATATCACTAATACTTTTCTATATAACGTTGTTGTTAACTGAAATGTGAAAGAACAAACATTTGATACATATTTCTACAGCACATCAATATACAATAGATACGCACATGTAGTCAATATTTCAGATTTTTGATGACCTTGTTCATACACCATACCAGATCAATGTAGTATTAATATTAACAGCATGCCTTGTATGAGATTATCACAAGTTTCAATGTTTAATGTGCCATGGTGTTGTGAAGTAAAGTTGTTACTCAAAGGCTACCTGGTCTTCAAACACTGGAGGAATGACTACAGTTCAAACATGGGCTATCACTGACAGTGATTCATGCATCCATCACTATGCATTAACTAATGGTAACTTACATTTTAGTGTATAAAGGTAATTAATCAAACTGGAGTAGAGTGATCTATCTCAAGAAGTTCAATGGCTATGTACATGTGTACTAAATTTGATGGCAATGCAGCAAGCAGAGTTTCACAAATACAATTTCAATATTACAATGTTACAGAACAGTTTTATTCTATTTATTATAAATGTCCTACCTTGAATCTCAGGAACTCCACCCATAACCCTGAATACAGCTTCCTATGTTCTGTTACTGCAGCAATCTTCTGGTTTTCTACTACAATGGATTATGTATATAATTATTTTCAATAAACTTTTGTCCACATTCAGAAAATTCTTACATGATAGTGGGGACATGTTGTTGTATGTCATTTGATTTATCTAGCCATCCAGATCTTTAAAGCTGTAACAGTTCGGGAAATATTAATCTAAGTGGATAATATATCCTCATATACCAAATAACATTATTATAATATTTCCATGTACAAAAACATTTTCTGACACTTTAACACATTTATACCTTAAGATTTATACAGTGGGACCTTCTGACTTCCAATTTGAGCAAGTCATTTGTTTTAAATACATGTAGCGGTAGTTTGCAGAATAGTGATCTAAAATGCCAACAACTTCAGTTCAAATCAGACGGCATATTGAATTTATCGTCTGCTTTAGAGCAAATCTGAATTAAAAGGAATATATATAATACACATTAGGTGAGTTAAACTGGGTATAGCATCATAATAACTACTTACCAGGCTTTGGACACAAGAATTTTTTCAGTGGTTGATCCTTATTCACTGACGGTATTAACAGAATTTCTAATAGAGCAAATATATTTCCCAGCCATACTTCTGGTGAATCCTGCAAGTGAATATATCAGATACAATACTGCAAGAAGTAGGATTCACAATTTCACAGCTTACATTAAATCATAAAACATATAGAACAGTCAAAAGGTGATAAGTTCCCTTGCATGCTAAAATTTGAAGGAATACTTACTTCAACAGCTCAACCTTATCCTTTGCTACATTAGTGAGTTAACTATGACTAATCATATGAAATTTATAAAAGTCTCTTAATGATGTAAAACTACCTGTTTATCTTCATGCTGACATTCTACCAGAATGTATTTCATTGTATGGTATCTCACATCATCAAACTCTATATACTCCTGGAATCTGTTCACTAACCCCTGGTTGTTCACATCAGCTGACAATATAGTTTTAAGTATATTCTGAAATATAATTATGTAAGAAATAAGTTTGTTTCACTATTTTGACAAAATGTTGGTCTCCTCTATCATTGGCTGATGTAGAAAAAAAATCCTACAGTGAGGCAAAGAAAATTTATAAACAAGAGAGCCATGATGGCCCTGTATCTCTCACCTGAGTGAATAGAGAACCTCTGCAATACATGGTCAGATCTGCACAATTCCTGACAATGAAATATTTTAATTGTGCTTTGGAGAAGAACTAAATGAGCACTTTTTGAAGCTGAACATCCAAGCAAGCAACAATCATATGTACTATGCTTGGTTTTAATTGGTCCAGTGGTTAAGGAGATGTTGTTTAAAGACTTTTTTCTATTTTTAGGTCTGGTGGCTATATTGTGCAGCAGAGCAGAACAGTGTGTCACTGAGCAAATCTGGTTGCAAACCACCCAAGCAACAATTCTGATTGGTTGCAGACCACCCAAGCAACAATTCTGATAAGTTTGGTTGAAATTGTCCCAGTGGTTCAGGAGATGTTGTTTATACTTGATGTAATTTATAATGTCTCTTGCAACGTGCTGAAAGTTACTTTACCTTTAGTAGGCCAACAGGAAAGTAATCCTTTATATTTTTCCCTGTATTTAAGGGATGGTTGGATTCTTTGGTCAACAGTTTCATCAGTACTGACAAAGCAAGTTCCTGAAAAAAGAATACTGCTATCTCAAACTAGCATACAAGTTGTGATACATCATAACAGTTGTTACCTCTTTCAGCATGACTAATCAATGGGAGTAGACAGTTTTAACTAGTCTCAAGCAATACAAAATTTAATCTGTTAGCTCTGTATTATACTGTAAAATGTACATGTATTATATGACCTTCGGAAATAAAATCCACATGGTTCTAGCAAAAATCAAACAACATAACTATCAATTTTTGTTGCCTAAAAGAAGTGAAAGACCTTGTCTCACCTTATCTATCAACAGAACTCCTGTCAAGCTGTCTGTTATTACTGATATAAACAGTGTGGCATAAAAAAGACAGAATAACATGGTATTCACAGTCTGATAAAGATTTAAAAAGACTGTACTTGGGTATATAAGATTGTAGATGAAATGCTTTGGTTGGACAGGTCTCACCGTATATACCTTGAATAAGGATGGTGGACTATAAGCACATCTAACAAACAACACTTTGGTTGGATCCAAACATTATGAAGATTGAAAGATTACGTTGTGAACAGTAGTCTTACCTTGCTAGCAGCATATGTTTCTATACTTACGACCAGAACAAATCATGATCTGCACTGTTCATTACTCATTCAGTAAACTTCTGGTGTGCACCCCTTTGAACAATCGACAATACTGTCTAATTGATAGACTTACAAGTCCATGTTAAATCTTAACATGCCGCTAAAAGATGTTACCTGTATACTTGTGTTTGTGTGCAGTAACATTTCTACCAAACTCTCCACAGTGTTTCTGTACCGGTCCCTCAACCATAACTTGTATCTGTCTTCTTTTGTCAAATCTAAAATTATGATAAAAATAAATGGTGGTATTCAAATTCATCATGCTTACCAGGTAGACTTGAAACAAATCTCTGTGTAGACAAAACTTGTGTGTCTTTCACATATTCTATGTCTGAAACTTTTCATGACGGACCTTGATGGTTACCTGTTTCTTGATTACACACAAAATATGGCAAAATTCTTCTACTGTGACAATGACAGACCAACAGATTTGACTAGGGTTTATGATACATGCTTGCATATAATTTCCTTCATACTGATATATAAACTGTTTATATGTCCACTGAATAAGTCCTCCCATACTGCGGAGGTTTTAACTTCTAACGTCATAATAAAAAGAGATGAAAGAAGAGACCTGAAGATTTATCATTGTATTACACAAAGTTCAACTGTGCAAGTGTTATAGTGTTACTCTGAGTCGTAAATCTACACTATCTCTCTTTCTCATTCTCTCTCCAAGGTTGATTATTTCTGGAGCTAGCCTCGAGATTGATAAATTTAATTGTAAGAACTTGTTTCGCAATAAAAATAACCTGAAATATTCAAATGTCCACATTTCAACAACGAACAATAAAACCAGCATTATTACCTTCTGATTCAGTCTTTTCCATTGACATCTCACCAACTTCTAGGTAATGTGAAAACAATTTGTGTACACTGCGTATACAAGCCAGTACAACTGCTTCTTCATCATCCTGTAAATACAAATATAACCGGACATGACAGACACATATAATCATAATGTTTTAGTTTCTGTTATCATTACTGATATTGAACTCATTTTATAGAATGTTGTAGAACTACCGTATATGGCTGATCTACATAGGACATCAACTTCACGTTATATCTGAAAGAGCACTAAACGAGGAATGTTGTTGTTTTACTGTGTCTTTGCCTTCAAAAATATTGCCGACTTTAGCTGGTATAGTGCAATGATTCCCAGATGTGTGTACCATACACTAAACTGTAAATCAGGTTACACAAAAATATCTCAGAATTTGCTCAAGACGTCACTTAATTATTTTGACTAACTTTTGGTGATACCCGTAGTCAAAATAATTAAGTGATGTCTTAAGCAAATTCTGAGATATTTTGGTCAGAATCTTGCTATCAGGGAGAAATATTGCCCATACAAAAAAAACACAATATCTCTTCTCACATTCAATCAGTTGGACTACTGACATACCCGGCAACACTAAATGTGTGAGGGCAAAAACAATATATCTCCCCATTTATGGGGAGGGGAGACATAATTATGCTAATCCTCAAGCAAGGCTGCAAAGTGTTCTTGTATGACAAAAAATTCCACAAAAAGCACTTGCACCATTATGGTGTTATTGATGAGGGTGACACAACGTCACATTCACAAGCTGACTTCAACTTCAATGACATTACTCGTCAACATCCACCAACGAGGACAACTGTACACTAATGTTATATCCAGGATGAAAAAAGGGCATGGGGCTGTCAGACGAGGGTAGGGAGACAGTGCGTGATTTTCTCAGTGAAGGGCATTTCCTTTAATTGTTGTAATTCATAATGTATGCTAACTTACTACTGCAACACTAGCCTTTATCATGTTTATGGCATTTTCCTGATAAGAGTAACAAAAGACATAATTAAAGCACTACATTATATCTACACTTTAATATGTCATAAAATAACATGTAAAAAACATGATTAGATGGGTGAATGCTTGAAAAATGGAAAATCCTGAAGCTGGGGGCTGCTAGAATACCTAGTGGGTCCAGGGCAACACTCCTTGTTTTTAGGTTTTCCGACAGGCCGTAACTTTTTCATTTGTTTAAAGTACTCGCCAATATTATTGAAATCCATCCCATATAAATGTGTACAACTCAGTCACTAAAATAATTGATCAATTAAAAAATTTATAAATATAATCAGGTCCCTAATATAATTCGCAATGATTTATGCAAAACATCATGATTGCCTTAGATTTAACAAACTTCGCCGACTCATTTCTTAAGTCACGTACATGTACAGTTTAGTTTCAGTAACGACATGTGATTATCTGAAAATAACAGTAACTGTTGTATATGCTGTGTCTTTTGATCGCCTTGGGCGTTTAATATGTAATCAACAATCAGTGAAATACAATCCACAGAGTCTTGTCTAATACAGAGCACGTGCCGGATAAAGGTAGGCAATAAATGATGTTAGGGCTGAGTGGCGGCGCGAAACGGCGGCAGGGCGTGGCACCACGCTACAGATATAACATTAGTACACGGTGTAGAGTCAAGCGTTCTGGAATAAAACAAAACAAAAAAATAAAGAACTGTTCTCTGCAGTAATGATGGTCTCTGTATTCACAATACACCACTAAAATAGTCTGATGACCAACTTATATATACACTTTACATAATGTTTATATTCTAGAATGACATGGTTGGTACAAGTTGGCTGAGGACCACATCAGTGGTAACACAGAGGACTTGTAATCCAGGGATCGCAGGTTTGATCCCCTGCTCTTCCACTAACATCACTAATGGTCTTTCGGATGAGACCTAAAAACCGAGGTCCCATGTATTGGTGCTTAGTCTAGTACACCGGGCATGTTAAAGAACCAGGGATGTCTGTGAATGGGACACAT
>JAUMHA010187047.1:0-16298 GCA_032359765.1 Saxidomus gigantea
GTTACTACGAACTTCCTCAGTTTATAAAGCAGTCTTTTGGGGGTATTAATCACATTTAGTGATAGCTCTAGTTTATTTTTAAATACACTGAATCCTTCTTTAAGCAGTAAAGGATAATGGTTTATTTCTTCTGTGTATTTTTGTTGAATTTGAACAGAATTTGGAAGCAAAACATATCTCAAGAGCTTACAGTTAAAATGACTTCATCCATAGTATAGATTATACACATAATAATTATGTCATTGAACAGGCCATGTTATAAATATCATATATATATAAGTAGTGTCATAGCCACCATAGCACTTGTGCTGTTGAAAGTATACAGAGTTTTCTATATTTATATGTGCTTTATTTTGGTTGTTATGTAAGATATTATTATGCTATTAATTCTTTTAGAATAAAACTACTTTTTTAAAGCGACACAGTTTCTTTACTTTTCCATATGAAATGATATAATTATACAGTCAACCTACTGACCATTATGTGATATATGGCTTCAACTTACTAAATATTCCTGCCAAGTTACAAATAACCCAGTGCATAAGGAACATATTTATGTGGACAAGAAAATTTGATTGCTAATCTATATGTGACATAGACCCTTGGCCCAGCTCTTTTTCATGCAACATATTGTATTGTTAACCTATGTGTGACATAGACCCTTGGCCCAGCTCTTTTTCATGCAACACATTGTATTGTTAATCTATATGTGACATAGACCCTTGGCCCAGCTCTTTTTCATGCAACACACTGTATTGTTAACCTATGTGTGACATAGACCCTTGGCCCAGCTCTTTTTCATGCAACACATTGTATTGTTAACCTATGTGTGACATAGACCCTTGGCCTAGCTCTTTTTCATGCAACACATTGTATTGTTAACCTATGTGTGACATAGATCCTTGGCCCAGCTCTTTTTCATGCAACACATTGTATTGTTAACCTATGTGTGACATTGACCCTTGGCCCAGCTCTTTCATTCAACACATGTATTGTTAACCTATGTGTGACATTGTCCCTTGGCCCAGCTCTTTTCATGCAACACATTGTATTGTTAACCTATGTGTGACATTGACCCTTGGCCCAGCTCTTTCATTCAACACATTGCATTGTTAACCTATGTATGACATTGACCCTAGGCCCAGGTCTTTCATTAAACACATGTATTGTTAACCTATGTATGACATTGACCCTAGGCCCAGGTCTTTCATTCAACACATGTATTGTTAACCTATGTATGACATTGACCCTAGGCCCAGGTCTTTCATTCAACACATGTTTGTTTACCTATGTATGACATTGACCCTAGGCCCAGGTCTTTCATGCAGCAAATTGTATGTTAAGGACAAACACTCAAGTGCCAGTAGCTCTGATGTGTTCTCTTAACTTCAAACCTACAGCTCACAGCTAAAAAATGCATCAAGTTTGGCCATGATTCTGTTACGGGCAGGATTGGAAATATAAAAAAATGATTTCATTGATATTTTTAAAGAACGATAATACTTGGGTTCATTAAATTGGATTGACCTACATGAAAAACTCTAGTAAACAATGTGTGTGACTGTCTGTTTTACATATTATCATACATCAAGATACTGATTTTTAAAGTCGAACTATTCATTTGGTTGCAATGACTGCATAACAAAACTATTTAGAATGCTAAAGATAATTATATATTCACCAAAACTTTATGTAGATGGTAATCTAGGACAATAATGACAAACTAGACTTATAAACTTCCTTTTTATTCAAAATAACCCTCATGTATTTAATACCTATTTACGGTAATATAAATATATAAACAGTAACGAGAAATCAATGGTCAGCTTCTTAAACAAAACCAGCTAAAGACACAATATTGAAAAAGTAAAAGCATGGTGACTTTCTGAACAAGTTTCATGATGGTCAAATGTAGTGTTATCGAGAAAAAAGCTAAAGGAGGTCACTATGACCTTGATTTGATTTGTAGCAAATTTTATAAAGGTCTGTCCATAAGAGCAGTTATATTAGCTTGTATTTGTGGACGAGACCTCAGAATGTCTCCTACCATGCCTATACTTAGCAAAAGTGTTTTTCTGTGTCCAAAATAGGAGAGATTTACCTGACTGCAATTTCCAGCCAGTTTCAGCCAAAGAGTGAATTTAATTGGGTGCCAAAGAGTAACTATGACCTTGACCTTCGACCCACTGACTATATAGTTTAGCTAGATGTATCAATGTATATGTATATGGTCTTAACCAGAACATTATATTTTCGCATTTTGGGTTGTACGTTTATGAAGAGAGTTGAACCATTACTTACAGAATATGCCCACTGTGAACATTAAAGCAAAAACAGGTTTTTATTTTAACAAACACATTGTTTTTTCAATAAGATCCAAGAAGTTTTTAACATAGATTTCAGAAACGTTTTATTCTGACAAATGTCATCTTGAGTTGATTTCTGTAAGTAACAAATTTGTCTCTCTATTTCAGTACCTCACTATTTTTCTGGAAATTGTATAGTACAATAATATAAACACAGGTCAAAAAATCTTAAGAAGCTGACCATCAAGGTCATGAAATACTATGAAAACAAAAACAGAGCAAGCTACAGTTTATAAAGACAGGCGACAAGATAAAAATGTAAATTTTGTTGTATATATTCATCAGATCAATCAGTAATGGAGCCCTACAAAAAAAAGATAACTAGGAGAAAACTAGCAGATAACTCTGTCCGAAATAAGGTGCTCTCAATTGTAAAAATTACCTCCCTAAGTATTGTCAGGCCTCATTAGTGAGCTAAATCTATTTTTAGAAACAAACTTTTTTGTAGCACGAGGAACTTCGGTTGGTTGAGGTAAAATTTAATATAGATTTGGTAACTACATGTAGTTTGCTAATTATAGAAAAATATGCGCCAAGTGTCCAAAACTAGGACTAACTAGTACATAATAATATTAATACAAGGAGAAAAATACAGAGTCAATTAATGCTTTTCTAAATATGTTTAACACCAGATGTAAAACTAACTGCGCTGATATAATATACATAAAAAATATGATTAGGAAAAAGGAATGTAAAATTTTCTAAAACTACATGGAAAATAAATCTAAGCAGCAGTGGAAAGTACAGGTGTAAGCCGTACAGAAAAACATCTTGTACGGCCAAAGTTTTCTAAAAAAAATCAGAAATAGTTTCACTGATTTTAAAAGATTACAATTCAGTCTAAAGCAGTACGAATCCATAACAGAAAATCTACTAGTTGGTTAATTCTGACATCAAAATCTGCTTCATTCCAAATATGCTGAAAAAACTTTAGCAACTTAAAGGTGTCTGTGAAACTGCCCATATGAGATTCTATAAAACCTTATATTTAAGAAATCATAAAGATGAACATTGGGATATCTTGGATACTAGACTGATATTTGATTTGAGAAATGCATTGTGTAGTAACTATAGTAAACCTTTGGAAATGGGTCAAAAGTTGGCAATTCACAAACATAATGAAATTAAAGGAAAATGTAAAACTACTAATAACCAAATATAAGCTTTAATTCCAAATTTAAGCATTCTACAAATACAGGACCCTTAAATATTCTCAAAACAATTTGACTGACCTCTGCTGATTAAAAACCTGTTTAAGGCCTTTGTGGCCACTATAGATCTAGATCCTAGAGCACATCCATGCAGTATGACCTGAATCTATACTGTTCACTTAATATGTGTAAAAGATAACATAATGTACCGTAAAACATATGGCACATTGTAATTATTAAAGATTCTACAATAATATAGAATAATTTCTTGCAACTTACATCAATTACTCTTGATAACAGTTACCCTGCTTCCTGGAGTTTTGACCAGTACTCCTGCCAACAGAAGGGATTGTGAAGGTCGTGGTCAAATGTTCTTTTCAGAATTACATGTACTCAAAAAGATAAAAACAACCGTTTTCATGAAAAAGGCTCATGTAGTAAATATCATTCGAATAGCTTTTAATATATGATGAGTACATTTGTTTTACTTATTTCCGGTATATACATGTATAGCCTACTATCTAATAGTAAATATATATAAATTACATACACTAAACATACACTAGATAAATTTCTATGACAAATTTTATTTTTGACTTTGTATGTGAACCATCAGATTCAACATCAGGCCATTTCCTGCCATTCACCAATGTCACCATGTTCTGCAGACGCGAAAGAAATCTGAACCTGGAGACAGGCATTTGATCCATACTAATCAAAATTTTTATCCGATTGGCTGAAAATGACTGTTATGGCCAAAAGGTGGCGACAGTTTTTCTAAACCCTTGGAAGGCTCTGAACATTCTCGACAAAACAATCTCCAAACAATCTCTCATATTTGAGTTGATATGTAGTGCTGCAAATCTCTTCAGGAAAGTGTGAAAGACTTTAATATTTGTTCCTCTTTACTTTCTAGATAAAAACAGGTCATCTAGAAAAATAATGTTTAAGATTTACAAAAAAAATAGTACAACATTCACTTAAGATTATCACAGCTGAATAGCAGTTTGGTTAAAAAACCTACAAAAATAATTCATCTTTATATAAAATAATAAGAGTATCACCATAAACTTAATCTCTTTTGGGTTTTCTTTATATACACACAGATCTTTACATATATAAAGTTAGACAGTATTGCTTCATTATGCAATGTTAAGTACAATATACAACAAGAAAATTGAGAGAATTTATATCCGTCGCCTTATAAGGCAAATTCATTTTCTAAATTTCCTTTAAACATGATTACTTGTGCCAAACATGATCATATTCTGAAAGAAAGTTTCACCACTCCCAGGTGGCACATCCTAGGCACACATTACAAATGTTAGTTATATACATTGTGTACAGGTATAATTTATGAATAACTGCAAAGTGAGACTCTCTAAAGAGGTCTTACATCTTGTATTTTATAACAAATGTACAACACTAAATGAACTTAAACGCGAAATCATTGCTTATTTGCTACTCCAGAAAATGGTTACAGTTCCGAGCCTGAAGTTTAATACATAAATAATTTACAGCAACAAAATATGGGACTTTGCATAGTAATACTACAATTTATTTTGGCTACAACAACCCTTATTTTGAGTCTTACAAACTAAATACCCTGGTTCAACAAAGCTTTAAATACCGGTATATAGAAATTTAAAGAATCAAATCCACCAACCTTGTCTCCGAAATTTGACAATTTTAAGCCACAACTAAAACCTATCAATGTCATGAAACAAATATAAAAACATCAAACATAAAAATGATCATACTCCAAACATAATAGGTAAAATTTAAGTGTACATGAAATGCCACTAATTCATCACAACTAATAAACAAGTGCTTATCAATACAGAAAACCCCTTTCTATACAACCACTGATTTTCATACATAAATAAGTCTTTAACATATAAATAAACCTTTACATCTTGTCTACTAATTCATATTTTGTAACTACAAATACCTCAGTTTGTGGTCCTGATAAATTATTTGCATAACAGTTTTTGGCTCTGGTATTTACCTAACAGATTCAACCTTGATTTGTTAATACTCAAGTTTTCTCTAGTTGCTTACAGGAATACACTGTCAACTTTTAATCATAATATTATATTGATGAATTTAAACAATTAAAAATTTGTTTTCTATTTCTATTTGTGGGCAAAAGCTCATTTGGTAGACTGCAATCAGTTTCAAACCTAAGCTGGTAATATGGAGAATTCAGCACATCAAATACGACTTGGATGATGGTGCGAAAAGTCATGCATATTCATTTTCAAGTAAGTTTTCCTCTTCATCTCTCTTCGGTGCCCCATTTTTGACACTGGGTGCTGGATGTCTTAGGCTAATGATGTATTTTTCAACCTGAAAACATAAAGCAGCCATATAGAAAAAACTCATTTAAAACTGCCTTTGCACTATGATCATACTTACAAAATATTTAGTGAGTAGTTAAAATTAGAATATGCTTGCAGTAAATTAAGTTTCTTACAGTTTATAAAATTACAGATTAATATGGTAGAAACTTTAATTAAATCATTAACATGGTCATGGTCTCAATGTTTTACATTCAAATGATAAATTTCTGATATTCCGTAAGATCAGTAAGTGGTAGCATCCAAAACGGAGATATTTAGAATGCCCAAATTAAACCTTCCCTTCTTTAAAAGGTGAAAAGAAGTTTTACCTTGTTTCTGTTCCAGAAAATAAAGAAACCAATCAAAACAATGCAGATCATAAGCAGCAGGGTCCAGCTATATACCGCCCCATGACTGAGACTTCCTTTACTTGTTACTGGAAATAAAACAAGAGGGCCAAGATGGCCCTATATCGCTCACCTGGCTACCATTGGCTATAATACAAGGTCATTAATAGCAGAAAGGATCAATTTTGACCTGGGAAATTCGATACGAGCATTCTTGGTAGAGGTCCACAAGGCAATCATACATGCCAAATATCTAAGTTCTTGGCCTTGTGGTTTCAGAGAAAAAGATTTTAAAAGTTTTTCCTATATAAACCTTTGAAAAATCAAGAGACCCCTTGGTGGGGTCAATCTTGAGCAGGGGGTAATAATTTGAACACTCTTAGTAGAGGTCTATTAGACAATGCCACATGCTAAATATCTAAGCTCTATAGGCCTTGTGGTTTCAGAGAAGAAGATTATTTAAGTGTCTAAAGGTCATTCGCATTTCTGTAAATATGAATAGGATAAGTGACAAATTGAAGGTGCTAGAGTGTAAACACAGTTATATATTGCAATTTTTGTTAAATCAAGGGCCATAACTCTGGAAGAACTAATCCGATCAAACCCCTAGTTGAAATCATTTGAGATCTTATGGTCATACTCATTCTTTGTTAATATGATTAGGATAAGTAAAGAAATGAAGGTGCTTGAGTGTAAACATCGTTAAATCTTGCATTTTTGTTAAAATCAGGGGCCATAATTCAGGAATTACTGACCCGATCTAAGTCCATAGCTAAACTAATTCAAGGTCTTGCAGCCATATACATTGTGTTCAAGTTATATTATGATTGTTTCAAAAATATAGATGCTAGAGTGTAAACAAACTAATTGTAAACAAGCGGACAACGGACATTCACTGATCCTAAAAGTTCACCATGACTACTTCGAGGTCAGGTGAGCTAAAAATCTCAATCTCAAGGTAAGATCAAAACTAAATTCTCAAAGTGAGATCACAGGACTGTTGTACTGGTGTTCATGCTCAAGCATCTGTCAGACCTTTACCAAATGGTTCTTAGACTAGTGATCACAACCCAGTTGTTTGAAATTTTAATTGACAATTAAACTAACAACTGATTAACTTTAAGGGTTATATTTCTACAGTTTGAAAAACATAGTAAAACAATTTTTTTGTTTTGAAGAGAATGAAGACTAACAACTCTTTAAAACAGAATCTAAATATTCCATAAGTGTTGTCCACTAAGAATCATTTTTTCGCTCGACTATTCGAAGAATAAGGAGGGCTTTTACGGTCACTTGTGAGTTGGCGTTGCAGTTTTGTATGCATGTACTATCATGCACATAATCATGCACCTATCTCAGTAACCACTGATGATATCTTTTTTAAACTTTATGAAAGTCTTCAGGGGTGTCAGACTGTCAAGTTGGATAACTCTTGTATATATTCAAATTATGTCCCTTGTTTGACTTAGAATTTGCACATAGTATTACTTCAGTAAACACACTACCGTACCTTTCGCACCGCCAAATGCTCCGTAACTGGTATCAAAATTAGATACACTTTGCATCAGATCTTTCCCTGCATCAACATTTTCTTCGCTACTTTCCTCATCTACAACCACATTCAAAACATAAAAAAAAGCACTGTAATAAATATTTCTCAATATATAAATTCAAAGTGTTTATACAGTTTCTGAAGAACATGCTTTACCCTAAGGCTATTAGTTAATTGGTTATTTTCACAGCTTTACTTGTTCCTTGTCACTGCACTTCCTCCCAAAAACCTCTTAGGCTATAAATGTGATAAATATTGGGTTAGCCAGAGTAATTCTTCATAATTTCATATGGTAATCATGGTCAAGGGAGATAATTGGCATGGTAGAGTTATGTTTCTTAATTACTACACTTCATATCAATGTCTTCTATCAATGTATAAAGTATCAAATCAATCCCTTAAGCACTTTTTGAGTTATGCTCTGGACAAGAAATATCAGGACAGACTTACTAAATACTGCCAGTTGTGTTGCTATTCTTTTGTTCTATTTAGCCACATAAGCCAAAGAAATATACACATAACCAAAACAAAACAAAACTAGACTTATCACTAAATGTGATTAATACCCCCGAAAGACTGCTTTACATACTGAGGAAGTTTGTAGTAACAGAATACCTTGCAAAAAAAAACTAAAAACGAGATATTGTTCATGGCAATAACTCTGTAATTTGTCAAGAAAGAGTTATGGTTCTTGTAAACTGCACTTCCTCTCATTGTGCTTGACCATTGTATGAAGTTGTATTGAATTCCAACCAGTTGTCTTCAAATTATGCTCCAGATGAGGAAAAGCAACACAGGACGGTAACCCTGTAATTAGTGAAGATGGGAGTTATGGTTCTTGTACACTGCACTTCCTCTCAATGTGCTTGACCATTGTATGAAGTTGTTTTGAATTCCAACCAGCAGTTTTCAAGTTATGCCGACCTACCGACCAACTGACCAACCAACCACTGGGTGACTCCTATATACCCTCCCAGGTATAAAAATCTTGGCTAAGGGTTTAGCTCTTGAGAAACACTGCTAGTTATCACTTTTGTGGCTTTAATGTCTTGCGACACATCGGCTTGATGTGCTAGACATTTGTGCCAAGATATTTTTAAATCAATCAATGCATGACAAAGTTCTGGACACGAATGTGTGCATATATACAGGATTCAGTTACCTTCAAACTCTAAGAGTGACCTTGACCTTTGAGGTAGGGACGTGGGTCTTGCATGCTACACGTCGTCTTGATGTGCTAGACATTTGTACCAAGTTATTCTATAATCCTTCAATGCATGACAAAGTTACCGACCAGACACGAATGTATGCATATATACAAGATTCCAGTGTGACCTTGACCTTTGAGGTAGGGACGTGGGTCTTGCACGCAACACATCGTCTTGATGTGCTAGACATATGTGCCAAGATATTTTAAAATCCTTCACTGCATGACAAAGTTACAGTCCGGACACGAATGTGTGCATATATAGAGGACTCTATTACCTTCAAACTCTAAGGGTGACCTTGACCTTTGAGGTAGGGACGTGGGTCTTGCATGCGACACGTCGTCTTGGTGTGCTAGACATTTGTGCTAAGTTATTTTAAAATCCTTTGATGCATGACAAAGTTACAGTCTGGACACGAATGTGTGCATATATAGAGGATTCCATTACCTTCAAACTCTAAGAGTGACCTTGACCTTTGAGGTAGGGACGTGGGTCTTGCACGGGACACGTCGTCTTGATGTGCTAGACATTTATGCTAAGTTATTTTAAAATCCCTCAATGCATGACAAAGTTACAGTCCGGACACAAATTTGTAAGTGGGGACACACAGACGGACGGATGGACAGATGGTGTAATTTTAATATAAAAAAAAAAATTATATGCCACCCTTTGGGGGCATGAAAATAAAGCACATATTCAATATTTTCTTGCCCTATGATTTTTCAATTTGCAAAAGTACTTGCAAGCTCTCACTGGCAACAAAATGGTCTAAATTTGTTATCACAGCCGACTGTGATCAGCATGCACATGCAGCCTGTACATGATCTGCCCTGACACTTATTCAATGAGTAAATCTTAAGTGATCATCCCTCTGCACAATTAATGGTACAGTCCACATCGAAACATGAACATTATCATTTTAGGAACTTGAGTAGGGTAAAGGTTAAATAACATGTGATTCATCTACGATATATACAAATATAACGAAAATAATGACACTATAACTCATGTAGTGTCATTATTTTCATTTTTTTTATAATTTACTTATTCCGGCATATCGTTAAACATTTTTCAAATATAATGATATATACAAATATAATGATATTTACAAATATAATGCGTTTTAATGACTAAGGTTTCATTTACAAGAAAATGTAAACATCACATGATAATTGACTTTCCCTTGCAACAGATGCTGCAAGTGTTAATTGATAAGAGGTAATCATCCGTAACAAATGAAACATGTTGATAAAGATTATATTTACCATCGTCATCTTTCTCGTCTGAATCGAAGTCGTAGTCGCCTGGTTAAGTAGAAAGAATGTTTATTATGTTTATTTTATTCACATTAGTTTGAAATTTCATTGTGCATAACTTTCAGATTTTATGTGAGCTTGTTTAGTAGAAACCATTCAAACTTTCAACTGCTGAAACTGTACATTTTTTTCACGTATTTTTTAAAGTATTAGTTAGGTAACAAAATGAATGAAATAAAACAAAATTCACAAAAATAAGTACACCTATACAGTGCATTAAGGTAGCCACTGACCTAAGCTAAAATTTCATTTGCAAACATTTTCAAATGCTCTTTTTATTTTTTTAATTGCATTCAGCCTTTAAAGAAGCACAATTTAGATGTCTTTTTGCAATTAAAGCTTAATTAGCCAAGATGGACTAAGGTACTTGAGGATCTTCAATTATGGGCCAACAAATAACAAACTTAACCAGTGTGATAGAGGCATCATATCTAACTTTCTAGCCTAGGTCACTGATATATCTTTCCAAACAGGTGAGTTGAAACACACTGAAACATTTCACTTTACCTATAGTATTTGTTGTTGGAATTTTCTTGGTTGTAACCACATCATCATCATCATCATATAACCAATCATCATCATCATCATCATCATCATCATATAACCAATCATCATCATCATAATCATCATCAAGCCAATCATCATCATCATCATCATCTTTCCACCAATCATTATCATCATCCTGATCATCATCATACTGGCCATTGGGATGCTGCTCAAAACCTTTTTCATCACTATTGTCCTTATCATCATCGACTATTTTTTCATCTCCAAGTTGTGCTTTTTCTATGTGTTGTTCTTCAGACTTAGCTTCTCCTTGACTTACACCTTTAACTCCCCACCAGGACTCATTTCCAGTTATCTTCCAGTTTCCCGCTTCTTGCAAACTAACATGCACATCATCTTTTACTAACCCAGTATCAGCTGCCACATTACTTGTAGGTGGCTCCACATTACTTAGATTTGCAACTACATCATTTGGAGGTGCTCCAACATTACTTTGAGGTGCCGTCATATTATTTGGAGATGCCATCATATTATTTGGAGGTGCTCCAACATTACTTTGAGGTGCCGTCATATTATTTTGAGGTGCCATCATATTATTTGGAGGTGCTCCAACATTACTTTGAGGTGCCGTCATATTATTTGGAGGTGCCATCATATTATTTGGAGGTGCTCCAACATTACTTTGAGGTGCCATCATATTATTTGGAGATGCGATCATATTATTTGGATGTGCCATCATATTATTTGGAGGTGCCATCATATTGTTTGGAGGTGCTCCAACATTACTTTGAGGTGCCATCATATTATTTGGAGGTGCTCCAACATTACTTTGAGGTGCCATCATATTATTTGGAGATGCCATCATATTATTTGGAGGTGCCATCATATTATTTGGAGGTGCCATCATATTATTTGGAGGTGCCTTCACATTACTTGGCTCCGCTACCTCATTACTTGGTGGTGCAACAACCCCATTTTGATCTGCAATCACATTATTTGGAACTGCCATCCTACTTGCATCTGCCTCTACCTTCTTTGAATCTATAATGTCATTCCTTTGCACTTCAGCCATCTTTTTAGCATCTTCAAGTTCTTCTGTTGAATCTGATAGAGCTTTACTTTGACCTGCCAAAACATCACCTGTAGCTGACATGGCTGCACCTGCATCTTTAACTGGAGGCGGGTTCTCATCGATTTTTGGGACAATAGCTGGCCCTGGCTCCAGTACAGACTGCACAACCTTTTCCAAAGAACCAACAGGTTTAGACTCTACATCTCCTGCTGTAGTTGAAGGGTCAAGACTTCTAACTGGAGATAATCCACCAGTGTCAATAATAGGTCTGCTGCCAGTGTTTAAATCATCACCTAGAAAAATACATATGCATTTTTTCTTCAATAACCTTTTGATGTTTAGTACATAATTACCATAGTCGTGTGTGTATAAAATGAACTCGTGTGCAAGACAAATTGATTTTTTTGGGGGCGGTCTTTGGGGAATTTCAATTGTCATCTGTTGTATAGGTGGCACTTAGAAATGAGACAAAATAAATCAACAAAATCAATAAATACAGCTGGTTTTTTTGTGTGTGGAAAGAATTGTTAAATTCTATCAGGGCATAAAATTTAACCCTCAAACTCATATTTGTTTTCAGAATCATTGAATTTGTTGAAGTTGGAAAATAGGTCTAATGGACAAGATCAACATATTTACTGGCCTTGTTGTTGACCCCTTGAGAGTTCAACACACATTTCAAAAGTATTTCAGTTACCTACAGGTAGGCGGTTACCTAACCATTAATTGTTCCTGGAAAAAATTAGTGCTAGTATTTAATCCTCAGACTGTAAGAATCTGCCAACTTCTCACATAGAAAGTAGTGAGGGTCAGTCTGACCCATGACCCTCAATGAACCTTCTTAGTTTGACCACAGACTAAGGTGCATTTTGTGTATTATGTTGTAAAAATTACTGAATAGGAATGTATTCAACGCCAAATAGCCGATACCTGCTACCATGGAAAGGAATATATTACAAAATCTTGCAGACTGGTCAAGAATGTGCTCAAAGAAGACCAGAGTAAACAGACTATAGAGTATGACGGAATCCTTTTTTTCTTGAAAACAGACTCACAGCACATAGTTACCGGTATACAGTAATACAAAGAAACCACTGTCAGTAGCAGGTTTGAAAGACATGTTTGAGGACAGCAGTTAACTGAACTTGTTAATGACCAATCTATCATTGAATTGCAACATACACATATCTTTGTTTTGCAAACACAATGAAAAGTGGCACTGTCAAACACTGTATTCATGTATGTTAAGGTTTTGATTCTTAAGATACACAAATATTTGAATTTTCTTCATCAGGAAATATCACAAATTGTGCATTTCTTGAGTTCTAAATTTAAACCATTGTAACCAAAGAAAGTCAATATAGCATTCTTATGTAGCAACTTACTGTATTTTGTTGTCAGTGTGTTTCCTGCAACATCTGGTCAGTTATGATATACAGGGTTATATTAATGTAACCTAATGCCCACTGAATATAGTTGAATAGCACTTGATACATACATGACAAACTACAGCTATCACTGAATGTGACTAAAATGCTGCCCCCACAAATCTGCCTTGTCACAAGGAATAGCTTCATTACCCTTACCCCAATAACAAAGACAATGAACATTCATATTGTACGAAAATAGCAGATACACACTGACCCAAATTCATGAGCATGTAGTCTCAAGACTTTTGGCCCTTAATTGTGACCTTGACCTAATAATGTTCATGAGATGAAATTTGACTCAAGCATTGAGTCCGCATTGTCAAGAAAAAACATAATAATTTTGGGCATTTTTCAAAAGTAAGAGGGCCAAGATGGACTTATATAGCTCATGATGATCTGAGACCTGCTTATAACAAAATATGATCAAACTTCAAAACTAAACTATATATCATAATTACAAACATTCTGTTTGACCTTGACAAGACAAAACTTTCTGACCACTTTACATGATAATTGGGTTGTAAATGTCACCTGTATAGCATGCACAAGGCTTTAACCAGGTAACCTAGTTTTTGACCCTAGATTACCCACATGCAAACTGGGCCTAAATGTCATCGATCATATTTGCATCTACATACCAAATTTATGATGATCACATGAAAAATTCAACCTCTATGGCATACAGAAGGTTTTGCTATGATTTGACCCTGTAACCTAGTTTTTGACTTCAGACGATCCATATTCAAACTCTATGATATCAATTGCATCCAGATAGTAATTCTTACCAAGTTTCATGAAGATCCAAAGAAAATTGCTATCCTTATTACATACAAAAGGTTTTTATATCATTTGACCCTGTGACTTTGCTTTTGCTCCCATTTCATCATGGCATTCATACTGACCAAGTTTCATGAAGATCGAATGAAAAATGCAACTTCTATTGCATACACAAGGTATTTCTAAGGTTTGACCCCTAGTTTTTGAGCCCAGAAAACATATATTCAAATTCCAGATAGATTTCATCAAGGCAGTCATTCTGACCAAGTTTCATGAAAATCTAATGAAAAATGCAACCCCTATTGCATACACAAGGTTTTTCTATGATGAAACGTTGTATTCTAGTTTTTGACCCCAAATGACCCGTATTCGAACTTGACTTAAATTTTAGAAAGGCAATCATACTGACCAAGTTTCATGAAGATCCAATGAAAAATGCAACCTTTTATTTGCTTTATTACTTACACACAAGCTTTTTCTATGGTCTGACTCCATGACCTAGTTTTTGACCCATGGATGACCCATATTCAAACTCGATCTAGATTTCATTAAGGCAATCATACTGACAAAGTTTCTTGAAGAACAGAGCATTTTCAAGTTTGGGGATGGCAGCCTTGCCCCTCAATATGGGGAAAGTTGAAGTGATAATTGAACTGAAGGGGACACTAAAGTCCCAATGTAAAGTCAGTTTGGAGAAAACTGCATGATTTTAAAGAAATTTTAGTTGGGCGCCCTACACTGTCATCTGATATAGAAGGTAAAAATGCTCCGAAAATCCAAAGAAAATTGCAGACTGTAATGCATACAATATGTTTTCTATTATTTGACCCCATGACCTATTTTTTGACCCCAGATGACCCATATTCGAACTCGGCCTATATTTCATTAAGGCAATCATTAAGAAACTAACAACATTCTCCACAGCTGCACTTTATAACATAATGTAAAATGGCTAAAATGACTGTTTTGAAAAAATATGGAAGCCTGATCGCGCAATTTCATCAGCCCTGTTCTTTTTCATGATTTTGGGAAGCCCAATCGAGCATGTTCACCAGCCTGGAAAATACTCCGTACAGTCACTGTACATAGTTACTGTATGTTCCTAAATATTTACTTAAGATAAGGTACCGAGTAATAAACTTACTACTTGGTACATATATTCCGTTTGAAACACTTTGTAAAACGAAATAGTAGATAACTAAGCCCTCGAATTTCTTCATCCTCAGCATTTGAAGCTTCGTGTTTGTTTTGATTTGCAGATATTGTTCAATAACGAAAAGGAGACATATTTAACGAAACGGAATCCTTTCCCAAAAAAGACATGCCGAATTGCTATTTAACTACGTAAATACACTCGAAAAGTTCCTCGATTTAAAATCAACACGAAGCGAAATTTATATATTTTTTATATATTTTTCTTTACACAATCATCTACATGAAGAGTAGAGAGAACTAACAAGGTTTCAAGTTTTATTTCATAAGTCACTGTTCATTGAGATATCTACAGGTGATTCTTTTTTCGTAAGTCATTTATCAGGTCTCTTAATTGTTGTTAAGAAACATTATAATGTTGTTAAGAAACATTATTATGTCGGTAAATAGCTTTTAGCTAATGTTTTCTATGTTCATGTAACATCCGACTATACATAAAGTTTCTTCTATCTTGTATCTTGTACCTCCACCTGTAACTTGATGTCAATAACAATCTCTGCATGTGTCCTTTAAATTGATTTATCACATAAGTTTTAAAACTGTTAAAACACATTTGTTTAGTTAGTAACTGTTGTGAAAATGGTCCAATATAAAATTCTGTGAATCCCACTGAACTATATTAAGTTGCGTATGATTGACTGAAGGTTGTACAAAGGCAATTAGTGCAGCAGCTTAGTCAACCAGAATGTTTGATGTTTTGGTGTTTAAACGTATTGATCATGATTTTCTGTTTCATATAATTATATCAAGTTTTTTAAAATATGTTTTCTATAATTTTGAGAACAATGGGAGAACCATTTATATAATTTAATGCTTGTTAGATATGTATACATGTTTATGTTTTAGATATGTTTATTACGGTCGGTTCAAAAACTCTTATGAGCTTATGTTGTTTATTTTGTAGTCTTGCCGACATGAAATAGATAAATAGATAGATCTATAGATAGATTTATTTTAGTATATCACAGATGTACAAACATGGATAAAACAAACATGATGCATACATATACAGATAATT
>JAUMHA010187158.1:0-16295 GCA_032359765.1 Saxidomus gigantea
CTCTCTCTCTCTTCGAGGTTGATTCCATCTTGATTGAGTCTCGAGAGCGATTAATAAAAGTTGTAAGAACTTGTTTCGCAATCGATGATAAATAAACTAGTATAAACTAAATATAAACCAACGTGACAATTTTGAAGGGTAATATAACTTTAAGAAGAACTTATTTTATACTTTTGGGGTCAAATGTCAGACAAGCAATCTTCTATTTGAAGATTATCTAAATTTCGGGGGTCTAAAACAAGAAATAGAAAAACCAATATAGATGATTCCGCTTTATTAAGATATGCGGCTGTATAAAAAACATGTTCTTACAATTATCTTATAATTATTATACTTTATGTTCCATCTTAATATTAGACAAAAAAGATTTACCATTTTTCTGATAGTATATAAACGAGTTCGTAGTAACAGTAGACAGCTGTATGCAAAGGTAGGCATATACTTGTAAAGTAGTCGTGGAACTGAGCGACTGGAAACTAAATGTACTCGCTGTCCTAAAAGCAAGTTAATAAAAAGATGTTCATGTAAAATGCCTTTAATAATAACATTGCAAAATGAGAAAAAACAATTCCTAGCCACCATATAAAACACGATACCCACCAGCAGCCAGAATAACACAACTTCTAAGTAGAGGCACCAGACAAAGCACATGCTGTAGCTACATTTTTATCTACCTTTTTATAACCAGTTATAACAAGTAAATATATCATATATATACAAAAACCACTTAATATCAATATATTTAGTAAACTCGTCATGTTCATTATTATTTAGTATTACTTCTAAATGTGTCTTGGTATAAACGGATTTGTTTCATCCTAAATCTAGAGTTACCTTAGAACAAGATATGTATCCGTATGGTTGACACATTGCCATGAACTGATAGTTGATGTACCGGACGTTCTTATTGATTTAAAAGACCATCCTGTCATACCAGTGTCTGTAAATGTTAGCGTTCCTTTCGTGTTGTCATGCCATGTCGTGCTTGCAAACGTTGTACCAAATGTACACTGGCACCTTACTAAATGTTTAATAAATCAATGAATCAGATAATGTTTGGTAACGAATAGAACCCTGAAAAATTCATGGAATATAAGAAATTATTTCTATCAAAGAAATCATAGCTAAATTTGAATGACATTATTAATTATATATAACTACACTTAGTCTAGCTAACTCTGGAAAAACAGTCTCCTACAAAATTGGATTTAGAATTGTATGTGAGAATTATATGTGGGCCTCGTATGTATTGTTGTTATTTTTAACCTCATGTTATCATATTTATTTGCATGATCTGTGTAAATAAAAAATTGGTAAGAGAATTCAATTACCACCAAAAAGTGTGCATTGTTTCTTTATATTTTAAACCACAAGATGATAAGCTTCAAACATCAGAGTCAGAATTACGTTCCTAAGACAACCATGAAATATTTTTCTCAAGGAGATCACAGACAATATAAAAGGTAATTCCATATGTTTTAATGGAAGTCTTTACAAATTTTCTTTATTATTACGAACAGAATTACCATATTTATCGTTGCATCTACTTAGGTTATACATTTATCAGCTTTATTATCATTATTTACTCTAAATTGTTAATGATTAGAAAGAGAGAGAAATAACAAATTAGCACACACTATATAAACATATTATGGCTGCAAACTGGATTATTATAGTACTACATATTATAATCATGAAGTGTTGGTTCAGGTAATTCGTAATATTGTATTTAATAGAGTCTAAAGAATCTGAAGTTCTAAAATGAATCACTTGATGATCTTAGTCATACATAGCTGACTGCACCTAGAACCTATCCTTGTTTTGTAAAATTAAAGTAAAGAAAGTAATTCGAACGATCAAAGTGCGCAATCAAAGAAAAACTCTAAAGCTGTTATGTCCGACCAAATAGACACTTTAAAGGGAAGAAAAGTAATTCGAAAGATCAGACTGCGCAAACAAAACAGATAAAAAACAAATGGGATTGCAAAAAACAGTTTCTGTTTTCTATGTGCTCACTACTGCAGAGATATTGACAAACTTTACAAATAAAAAATAAACCCTACCTTGGTGTGATAATAAATAAACGAACGCTAAAGATGCGATGCCCGAACAAACATGCATTTTAAAGTCATCTTGAATATCAGTTTTCCGTTGTCATTTTTTTTTATTATTTCGCATAACAACGAATAATCCTATCCACACGCAGGGTTAAGTTTAACACTTATAAACAAAGAGAAATGTTTTGTACAAATATCAATAGAAAAGGAAACCAGATAGCCCTTGGTTTCACGGTCTTCGGACAGATAAATCTATTTTTGTTAAATACATTTAGTATAATGAGTGACAAAATACAATAGATATACACTGTAAATGTTTCTTTAAAAGTAAGCCGAGATAATATAAAATACTAGATTTAAACAATCGTGAAATAAAATAAAATTCAATTAACAATAAATAGTCATTTATTTCATTGTATTTCTTAAAAAGAATGTCATTGTTTTAAAAGTGGTGTCTTTTTTGTTTAACATATTTTACTTATTACATCGACAAAAGATTATCGGATTAAAAACATTAAATGTAAAAATGTAGTCCGTTTCCCGTTGAAGGTGCTGAACCCATGTACATTTGTAGCATGGTGTTGTGGATAGTGTAGATGTTACGTTCATCATCTCTAATATACAAACTGTTGCAACCCAGTTCCCACTTTCTGAAAGTAATCATAACTGTATTAAACATATTAGTTGAATTGCGCTCCTTGACAAAACTATTGTCTATTTCTAAAAGTAAATAAAACGTTATTCATTCATAACAAAAAAAGTAACTTCCTTGAAATTAAAGAATCTCTTTTTAAAATTAGAAACAGAAGATATAATCAGAATGATTCATACCGATATACACCGTTAATAAATTAGTACTTAATTATATATCTAGTTAGTATGGAATAGTAATATAGTAAAGTATCAATCAAAAGTGTGGGATTTTTAAATCAAGCAGAAAATAGAAGCGGGTTTCTAAGTTACATATGCCTCTGAACAAAGGCTAGGTTAAGCCTAAAGTTCGACCCACGTATCTCGAATACCTTCTTCAGTAAGGGTCTTGTGTCAACCGATATGCTTATATAAATTAAGTACAGATTATTGATTGAATAAAAACTTTTGTTTTAAAAATCATGGCTTTGTTTTATATAATGTTACTACCATTCAATACTTGGGGTTTAAATTGGAACGTTTAGCTTATTCATTCATTTGAAAATGATTTGGAATGATTTCCCTTTCAACCTAGTGAAATAAAAGTATTTGTTTCTTGCTCTAAAATGATGTGGATTATACATTTTATTATAATACAGATTACAGTTAAATTTATAGGTAAGTGTGGATTTTTTTATCAAATTGTAGATAAAAAGTCTTAATAGTCATCTGGGTATGAATGATTAAAACAGGACTTAAAGTTTGTATTCTTTCTTACCCTCAACATATGCTAATTGGGTCTTGAGAACTTTAATGGATATCGCATCTGGATATATATTCGTTACTAAAAGCCCAATAAATAGTTGATTGTATTTACTACTAATTCTTTAAATAATAATAAATAATAAATAATTTAATTATACATGGCTATAAAACTAAAATCATTGAGCTCTTCATTTTTGTAAAATGTTAGGGTAAATCACACTTTTATATCATGTATATGTTAAATGTGTTTATGATACGATGTGCAGAGATTTAGGAATAAGACCAAATAGTAATACTTCTTGAGTAAATTCTGTAAAATATGTGTTACAGTCACTCGAATTTAAATACGTACATTGTATGGTTCTTTCAAGATGATTTTATTGTTTTTACAAATATACTACAAACTATTTTTGATGATTTATTTATACAAAAATGGATGTCTGATATTAATGACCCATCAAGAGCTAAAAGTTATAGTTTGTTTTCAAGTTTTCAGTTTCAACCCTTTTTTGCATGTAGTTAATATAGAGCAGTTTAAAACTGCACTATGTAGATTAAGAGTCTCATCACATAGATACGAGTTTGAAGCAGGCAGGTGGCATACACCTGTCGTAATACCACATGGAGAAAGAAAATGTCACAATTGTAATGTTCTAGAGAATGAATTCCATATTTTGCTAGAATGTCCACTTTTCAATGATCTGAGAAAAAAGTATATTAAAAATATTATTAGTCAATATCCCGAAATTCACTGAATTATTAAAATCTGATGATTAAAAGTTGGTATCAACTAGAATTTAGCTATGTTCGTACATAAAGCTTTTGATATTAGAAACCAATATTGTTTCTATTATAATTAATATATACCTCATGCATCTCACACTGTATATTTGTAGCATAATGTACATGTTGACACTTGACATAAGGTCACTTACTGTTAAACCATTTATATTTGCATGTATGCTCATGGACCAATGGTCTACTGCTTGTGGTAATAAACTATAAAAAAATTATATCAAGTAATAGTAAGAATATTTCCATTTCTTGCTGTTCATATAGATGGACAATGTACATGGCCTAGTCAGATCGCATCGAGCACATGGACGGACAACGCACGTGGCGATCTTACATTCACGCAGACGACAATGTCGGGTTGGTCGTTTACCAAGGATTCCCAGGTGATAGATGAGTGGCAATGCACAAATGTTGACCAGTTCGATTCAGATGGCTACGTTGTAATGAGGTCAGTTATTTATTTTTGTTACTGCTGTTCTTGTGTAGATTAAGTTTTTTTCACCCTGGCTTAAGCAAAATACAGAATTGCTTCAAAAATAAATTCGAGCAATAATTACTTATAAAAATGTAATGAATGATTTCATAATTATACACATGTTATCAGATATGTCAGTTGTATAATAATATATAATTTTTCTGGCCATTTGTCAGTACTTGTTAGATGTTATTGTTATTTGGCAAATAATGAATGAATATTCATCACATCACTCTTTTTTCATACATAATTTCCTTTTTCAGATCGGTGGATACATTTATTCAGTTTGTGACGTCAACTTATTATGCCTATCTATGTCTTAAACTTTCACCAATCACCGACGTTTCTTACAGATATTACGTTCTTGATCGTAAGTAATTTTAATTGAAAGTTTAACATTTCTTTTAAATCATTGGCTTGGTCTTAAAGTGATAATATTGCTTATATCTAAAACAACATTTACGTGAAGTCATTCAGAACTTAAACTGATTATACGAAGAATATGTATGTTTGAAATCAGGTCGCAAAGTGTGCTACACTGTCTCTACAGTCAGCATAACTAATCGCCTAGTATAATTAACGCCCTTTTGCCCGAAAGTGACGTCATAATTACATATTTAAAGAAATTGCTAACGTGAATCTTAATGTTGTTGTATAGAAACAGTGATGAAAATTATTCACTATTTAATCTTTCATTACAATCAATAATAGCTCAGCAGCCGGGACTACAATGGGGCCGCTATTTCGTTCACTCGGACGGAAGTTACTCAACTGTTGCTTCTCTCTGTTTTGACTCGCACGGCGCGTCCGGTGCCGAATACAACGTCATGATTAAATCAGGTCAGTGTATGTAAGCTATATGATTAATATCTGCTATGTGAGTAAATCCCATTTTTTCCCGTTTGTACATAAATTATTCAAGTCGTACCTTTAATACATGTACCTTAAATTTTGTACTTTCCTTGTTAACAAGGCCACGCCCACTTCAATAGTTCATTAGTTTTTTTACAAGCAGGAAGTCCCATTATTCCCTGAGAGTTCCTGGATTAGTATTTGACTCTAATCCTCTGGGCAAAACTGTTCTCTCATAGTCAGGTCAGTGGCGGGCTTAAACACGTGACCCCCATCAGTGGTTGGATTTCAAGTCAGCTACCTTAAAGATAAATCACAGAACCTATCAAAATGGTGTAATACGAAATCTACAGAATTCGGAAAGAGTTTGAACCTAAAACTGTAAAATATAATGTAGGTCACTGTCTTTAACTTCTAAACCACAAGGGGTAGTCTTATCACTATGTACCTACATTAATTTACTGCCTATTAATTTAGATACATGTACATATATGAATGTATTATATTATGTATGTATGTTTTTAACAGGTCAGGAAGACTCGGCTAGTATTCCATGCCCATGGGTGTTCCTAGGTAGCTTTGACTACACACATACATCAACAAATGGATCAACCTCTTGTTCTTCTGGAGGCAACACGTGGAGCATGTGTACGGATATCACTAGCATGACGTTCGATTTAGCGGCCTGTTCTGTTGATGTTCCTTATTCTGGTAAACAGTGTCTTGTTTTAACTTCTATATTGTGTTATAGTCGAAACAAATTAAATGACCAATTAAAAATGGTTACATTTCGTTTTAATAATATTTGATATGATATACCCGGTTGCAAAAGAAATTGTGCTGTTGTTTCTAAATTTAAATGTACTTCATGTAATTCTAAGTCATCTAAGAGATATTTGTTGAACAAACAAAATATGAATACAAATTACAAACAATGTACCCTTTCATTGCATATTTTGACTTTAGTTTTTAATGTTTTATATTCTACCTTGCTATCTTTAGGCACAAGTGAAGTTAAATGTGTAGATACAGTCGCAATAGGTTCAGGGAACTATATCACTGTCTACAATCAGGGAAGTTTCGATGGGGTCAACACGTACCAGTTTTCATGTTTTGTGAGTAAATACTGGTCGTAATAGAGCTATCAAAGCAAAACATTTGTTGTTTCAAAATAGGTCACGTTCATAAAAGGACGCCATCATTGGCTACGTTACAAAACATTAGATTGATTTGATCTGATTAAAATAAAATTTTGAAAATGAATATGAATTTAGAATTACATCATATAAATGTCACGTTTAAAAAGGATTTGCAATGCCAATGTTGATGCATTTGGTAACTCATGGAAATATACCATTTAAAAAAATTGTGTATTTCATCTTAAAGATCTAAATCCTCTTCTGCCGTAATGTATCTGGAAGGATTTCACTACGACCGTTGACAAAATTCTTTTCAGTCAACCACGTGACATCTAAAACTATGTTCACTGGTCCAACTCAGACATTTTTAATCTATCAGCTTGGTTCGTTTATTTCCTTTCTGTTCTCATAAATATAAGCTATATATTTTAAACAGAAATTTAGAAAAAAATTAAGATTAACATGTGCTGTTTTCAAAGCGGATCATGTATCATAAACAAGGTTTTAAAGAGTCTAGTGCACGTACTGTTGTTGGCTAACCTGAGTGTGTGAAAATGACACAAAAAGTTCGTTCTAGTCTTTCTATCTGTCATGTATTTAACTACATTGTATATGCAATAGTTTCGTTGACTTCAGGCAGTGAATGACGGCTTAACAATCGCCTCAGTTGCCCCGGGATACTGTAGACATGGTCAGACATCATCAGCTTACCCTGTAGATACAAGTCAGATTGATCCTAATAAAGTCGACATTGGAGCACTTGTTTCAATTACGTCAGTTCATGGTAATTATTTATAAACTTACATATCTAAAGTACTGGTAAAAGTATCAAAAGATACATTCCTTGAGTAAAGGTTAAAGACATAAAAATAAATATTCAAAGCAATGGTAAAAACAAAGGTACATCTATAAATTTGATGTTCATGACAAAATGCACATTTCTAAACTAATGGTAAAAATACATCTCTAGCTCTACTGAAACGGTTAAATATAAAATATCTCAAATGGAAATGTAAAAGACATAAAGTTCATGTCTAATAGTAAAAAGTAGAAAAGTTACTCTTCTTGAGAAATGGTAAGAAATACAAAAATAATTATCTGAAGTGCAATGGTTAACTATCAAAATAACATCTCTGAGTTATGGTGAAAACAAAATGTGCATATCTGGAGCAAGTGTTATAGACATCAATCAAATCTCTAAAGCAATGATAAAGGATAAAAAGCATATTTCTAAAATAATGGAAACAGACAAATAAACATATTTTATTTTTCTATATTTTATTATCTTGTTTATTATGTGCTCTTTTCAATTTTTGGTATATTCTTTGAATCGGAATCTTGGTTTTCCAAACACGAGTTTAAGTTGTAGCACATTCAATTTAGTTCCAGTCTAACTATACTTTTTAGCAGAAGAATTGCATTTTATGTCACACTTTCTCGTCATATATAATATACAAACAATAAACATAACATTTATCATCGCATAGTCAAAGTTCTCTGTAAAATTTCTGATTTTCAACCTACTACTACTTAATATGCACTTTAATTTTGAGTTAAAATCATGCATCAACTCAAAATTTTTAAAATCGAATTTTACTGACTAGACATATTGGTAATTATATGTACATTCATTATTTGAAATAAAAGATGCAGTATAACTTATTCCTGTTTCTTTTTTCTTTCAATTTCAGAGACCTGTTGTGAGTATTACTGAGGCCCTTGTTATGATTTAAATACCTAAAGAGTTTACCAACACTTGTTTTAGAGGACCTAATTTTGTAATCAGATGAGCTAGTCCAAACATAGACGTGGAGTCTTCAATGTATACATAAATAATTATTAAACCATCCATAAGTACATGTTTACTTGTTGCGATTTACTACAAACAACGATTTTAAATACACTTTATTTAGTATTACTGGTGTGGCTGGGAAGCTTAATAATGAAACTTTATATACTCTAAAGTTACCTGCCCTGTCCTGGATGCACCGGCCGGTGGGTCTGTTGAAATAGAGACAGGCGGAGCCGTCACTACGGCATTATACACGTGTGACGCTGGTTACGCCCTGTATGGTACCTCGGAGAGGGTTTGCCAAGGGAATGACTCCTGGACCGGGGAGCCACCGACATGTAGTAAGTGTAATAGTCAGAACTCTTATATGAGTTGCTTTAAAGTACACGTAGGAATGTTCATACTGTTTTATGGTCAAGTAAAATGCGTTCACACAAAACTGTTTCTTATAATATTGATCTTGTTTTAGGTGTATAACCTTTATTTCTCTCCAAGTGTAAAGAAAATGAACTTAAAAACCCAGTTCATAATGCAAGCAAAGTACGCAAGTACTGACTACTTAGCAAGTTTGATGGTAAAAAATTATGAAATTTGTATAAAGTTGTTTTAAATAAAGATCTCATTTCAAGAAAAAGGAATCAATTGCCTTAGTGTTAGAACATTGAAAACCCGTCCAATGTAATAATACTGTATGATAAGCAAATGTCTGAAAACACGAATATATCACCTTTACTGGAAAGTTGGTTTTGTATTTCATTTCGATGACCTGAAAGCTAAATCATATAGTTTTATGAAAATCCCTTGACCGCTAGGTGTGACCTAGAACTTGAGCCAACGTGGCAGATGCATGTTCGGTACAAGTTTCAAGAAAATCCACCAATGGTTTTGAAAAATCTTTTAGGATATAATAAATATAATTTCTGGAGTTGTAACCATGTGACCTTACCCGTAAAGCCAGCTGCCTGTGCGAGGTTCATGGTACATTATTGTGCTATGGACAATAGTTACTGTTGTATAAGGTCATTTGAAAAATGGTTCATGCATACAAACTTTGTAGTACGGTCAAGAAATATTGGTATACATTGCATAGCCCAAAGAAAGTGTTTTTGGTCGTATTGGTATAATTGAAGTAGTTACCTGGATGTTGTGCATGGCACACATACTGTTATTGGGAACAAATGTGTGAAGTTGTCTGTACATTTAGAAGTCACAGCCCGGCGAACAGAAAGAACCGAGCAAAACTATAGTTCTCAAATCACACTCTCAGCATAATGTACTCTACGGCTTGAACGAAACAGCATGCTTTACTAAGACACGGTCGCCGCTGATCTCGCTGAAGGTCGCTCAGCTCAACCCATGAGCCCCGTGGAACATCATCTAGGTATAAAAAGTCAATTGGTTCTCTCCACATGATTATACATTTTGTAAAAATACTTTGCTGTTTGTCTTTAGAATGCGAAGCACCAAGTGATCCAGATCACGGATCTGCAAGCGTTTCGTCTGACGGAAGTTTAGCTACGTACACTTGTGATATCGGGTACGTGTTGAGCGGTAATCAATACAGGGTATGTCAGACTAATGGTAACGCTTGGAACGGAACAGACCCAACTTGTGGTAAATTTACACTTTGGTTTTAAATGAGTTGATTTTCTTTGCATCCATTTGATATTCAAGCAAATGATATTGTACGATAAAGTTGATTTCGTTTCGAATTCTTTATTTCATTTTCGACTTCTTGATCCCTAACTCTCTCCCAATATGCGAAACGTGTAAGTCATTCCTTTAGAATGCGCTTAATTTGGATTTGAAAGAAAAAAACAGTTAGTGAAAGTTGATTGTCATCAGTAAGGTCATATTATAAACAGCAATTCGTTTGGACCACTGACCTATTCTATGTCACTAGCAATTAGCAATTGACAATTAGTAATTAACAGCCGGCATTTCATAAACTTCCAATTGAAAATATTAAATCATTGTATCAATTAAAACTTTCAGAAACATGTTCAGTTCTTGGTGATTTAGCCAATGGTACCGTAACTCTTATGCAAGAAAGCTACACTACGGCTGCCATATTTTCATGTGACGTAGGATTTAGTCTTCTCGGAACAAACAATGTCACGTGCCAATCAGATAGCTCCTGGAGTGAGGTCATGCCAACTTGTGGTAAGTCAACCAATCACTTACAGCAAATTCGATAGTTGATTTGCAATTTAAATCAACTATAAATATTGCTATCCTTGTTAAATTGGTTTTAGGTCATTAGATAAATGTTTAACCTTGTTATACAAATACGATTGGCTAGAAATGCTAGTTCATTGAAAAGAAAAGAAGTAAACTAATTCTTTTTTTCAAATGTATAGTTTCAATGATTTACAAACAAATGAACCCATGTATAATTTGATGTAGCAATAGTTAGGTATTTAATAGCAAGTTGAAATATAAGACCATTTAAATAAACCATCTAATTTTTCTTTCGTTTTCCAGTGATATTTTCACAAGACTTCATGGAATGTTGTCTTGCTGAAAGTACAAAATTGATTACATCAAAATCAATAATCAAGACATGTAAAACAGCTATTTCTTGTAGAATTTATTTAAAAGCTAAAGGTTTAGATTCAGCGTTTTATTTAACTTGTACAATGATTTCATTCAGTATTTCCTTTGCAGTTGCCTGTCAGACACTCAGCGAGCCTTCTCTGTCCAACATAACCTACGCATCCGATGGCTTGAAGACTTCTGCACAATTTGCATGCACTGGTGGATACAAGGTGTTAGGAGCCGATATGCTCACGTGTCTCACAGATGGCTCTTGGGATTTAACCGTGCCGGCATGTAGTAAGTGGCCAAAACAAATTGTTGCCGACTTTAAAAAAAAACAACATAAAGTTTCATAAATATGTCTTGCAACCATTTGATTACACCTTTCATTAACTTACAAAAATGTATTTCTTTTTATATTTGCACTGTCTTCATTATATTCCTTATCCGACTTAGTTCATTTTTTCAAAAAGGCTCTTGGTAATAGCTTAAATTAAGTTTGCTTGGTCGTAAAACAGTTAGATATTCGTAATGTGAAAGAATGACAACGACATTTTTTGTGTCATCGGCGGTATCTCTTCCGTTACTTATTCGTTTCTTTTCAGTTTTTTTTCTCAAAAATACTCTTTGAAATAGCTTAAATTAAGTTTGCTTGGCCTTAAAACAGTTAGATATTATATATATTATTACAACAATGATATGCAGATTATAGCGATACATACAATGTCAATAGGTCATTAAATGCACTACAATACCAAGGATAACACAAAAAAAGAGATTCTTATGTTAAGATATCTTAATGCACAGCTTAAAGGTTTATTACTGAACTGTCTAATATAAACATTCTGTTGATATCAAAAGATAGATGAAATAAATCTTTTTGATAACTTAAAGTATGCGAAGACCCAGAGGTACTGGACTTTGGTCAAGTTACAGTGGATGGTACAGGAATGTTGGCTTCATACACGTGTGATGTCGGGTACACGTTGGACGGCGAAACACCACGGGACTGTCAGTTAAATGGCTCTTCCTGGACTGGAATTACACCGTCATGCGGTATTGATACCTCTACTGTTCTTTTACTATGTTATTGATACATGTTTTCTTGATTTGAAATAGAACACAGTGTGTGTCTTCAATAAAGTACACTTACAGACTATGGTTTACTATTTGCCATACAGAACAGGTTCAGTAACTATTTCCTTGAATGATCACGTAATTATCCCAAGAATATATATACTTCATCGAAATAACTTACCTATTTCTCTAACAATACTTAATTATTGTTTTCAACATAGGGCCTTCTATATTTCAACGGTTCTCAATGGAAGTAACAAGTACATGTCTGTTCTTTAATAGATGTTAGCACTTCCTGTTTCAGTCACATGTGCAAGTTTACCGTCGCCCTCTGGTGTCAACATCACACTTTCCTCAAATGGAACACAGACAAGTGCTAGCTACAGCTGCCTGCCGGGATACACCATGACAGGGGAGACAACTTCAACATGTGACACAAACGGGGCTTGGACGCAGACGACAACTTCTTGTGGTATGTTCTTGTTTTAAGACAAGTAAAGATGAGTCTATAAATTAAAGATATCATTAGTTAACTGATAATTACAGTTCATTGACAGTAATCCAACACACCGACAAAGTAATTTCTAAAACTTGAGCTTCTATATTTAGAAGTTTACGGGGAATGTCACTGTTTCAAAAACGCACGGGATTCCCGAGATCTACTTTTTTGTAGATCACAAATCAGCTAAAATATAGACGGAAAACGTTCAAGTTTTCTATATTCGCGACACAGTTGGGGAGAACAGACTTCAGTTACATTTATCCTGTATTTTTCATGACAGTATTATGTGAAACGCTGGCGTCCCCGACAGGCGGTAATGTGTCTGTAGGTAGCAATGGAACAGTATCCATCGCAGAGTACACATGCGATAGCGGATACACACTAAGTGGGACAAGTACAAGAAGCTGCAAACAAGATGGAACTTGGACTGGGACTGCGCCTGGATGTGGTATGGCATTTTAATTTTTCCAACGTTATAAAATTGCATGAAATTCTGAAAACAATTTCTGTCTAAATAAACCTTTTACATACGGGTACATCATATGGTACCAAAAGAGCGTCAGTGCGGCTTTATTAATGCTTTAAAAATCAGAGAGCTGCATGTCTATTAATGATAAATTGTAGATCTCAAGTAAAACCAATTGAAACGGTTGAACCTTTGTTTAGATGTCTGTTGGAAGATGCGACTTCTTTCGTGTGGCCAATCTTTATTTAAATAATCATATTTTAAGCAGACGTGATTTAGTTGTTTTCCTTGGCAAATAACTTAGAAAATATTTTATTTTATAAATAAATGGCTAATCAAAAAATTGAATAAGATAAAAATAATATCTTTAACTATCAATACGTGATGTTTCACATTATGCTATAAGTGTCTAGTGTTGGTTCTTCCAAGGAATGATGGTTAGATAAACTGCCAGCCTTTAAACAACTGAAGTACTGGTATCAAACCTCAGCAATAAATCAAGAAATTATTTGCATTTTTATTTAATCTGTAAGACTGTGAGGAGCTGACATCAATACAGAATGGAAATTTCACAGTTACTGGTCAGACAGCGTATTTCACGTGTGCAGTAAATTACACATTGAGTGGAGAACCTACGCTTGTATGTCAAACAGACGGTACCGGGTGGAGTAGTACCTCGCCGTCTTGTGGTAAATGCCTTTTAAAGACTATATTGCAATATCATTTTTTTTTTCTGAACTATAGTTTGAACTATACAACTTCCCAATTATCTCATCCAGTATGATTGTATAATTTAGAATTGTATCGTTATTTGATAAGTTTCTTTTAGATTTTTTTAATATTGAATAGTTGCCTCGGGGTTGTCTGGTTTCTTTCATTTCGTAGTAGATACACCGGAATACTGGTGTAAGGTAATGTGTGAAGATAATACAAAGGAATATAATCTTAAGTAATGCAGGAAACACTAATATTGTTGAATTAAGTACAAATTGAATGTATTATGTTTTGTGTATATATTATGATTACAAGAATGTACTATTTTTTGTCATGTAATGATTTATTGAACAGAGAAATTGTTGCAGTTTTGCTTGCATACACTTTTTTCATGGCGTAGTGTCGTAGAAACAAAAGACTACGAATATTTTTTTTTGGCGAATGGTAAAGGTTTGTAGAAATGGTATTTAATTTATCTGGAAATGATCCGTGCAATCAGAAAAAAGCAACATTATTTTTGCATCTAGTTGAATGTCAAACCTTGCAAGATATAAGTGGTGGCAATATCGCATTCACAAGCGCATCAGGACTACAGACAGAGGCTACGTACACATGCGATGTAGGTTACACTCTCGTGGGTGCGGCTTCACTCGTCTGTAATACGGATGGAACATGGACTGACTCCGCTGCATATTGCCGTACGTATCAGTTAACAATGATTTTCTTGAGCAACGAAGCTACTTTTTGACAAATTCTTAAACAACTTTAAAACTTTATTCAGCTATTCTTTTCTAAGGTATATTTGAATTATTCACTATAAATTAAACCGTAATTATAACTTATTTATTTAAAATTTGAAGTTCCTAGTTACAAAACTTTAACTAATACATTAAATGTTTCATCATAACATTTGACTGTTTTTGAAATTTCATTCAGGTCAGACTTCATCACTCACATGATAGGTTCTCAATGTCTTCAGTACATACTTTCACAGATTATAAGGATACACACATATTCGTTTACATAATAAGTCCATCTCAGTCCGCCCAACTGTAAATTGGTAGCATCGAAAGTAAAACTCTTTCTCGCGAACGTGATTACATCTTGAATTGATAAATGATAAATGCATCCCTGTATTATATCGTTGATTAAGGTACAACCAGGAGTTCAGATGCGTAGTTATTAAAACTCGAGTGCGTAACACGAGTGATTTAATGTTTCGCGTCTGAACGACTGACTGTATTTTAAACAACGATAAAATACAGAGAAGAATTTATTATTTCGATTATTACACGAAAAATACACCGAATATGTAAGCAACATTTCATTGTATAGGTGTTTAGACATTTAAAAAAACATGATAAAATTGGATTTTCTTAACTGTTGCATAAAACAATTTAATATTTGGCATGCCTGCTTAAAATGTGTATACCAACTCTACAAACACTTTACTTCTCCAAAAGAAAAGTAATAAAACGTTTTATTCATAGTTTCTATTTAATATATTGGCATTCTATGCAAAAATTACGTAGGTTTCCTTTAGTAAAATAAACAGCCATTTTTGGGTGCATGACAAGTTTTACTGTAAATTTCTTTCAATGCTATACAGGTTTAAGGCCCGGGCTAGAGAGTCATAATTCGTTCAGTTACATACAAAAATTGTCAATATGTAACAACAAATTAGCCTCTTTTATAATAAAGAAAGGCCTGTTTTGATTTGTCACCATTATAGGATTTATCCTCAGTTATAACTACTTGTAATTCCCGTGCATAGGTATTCCCTATATAACAGTAAATGGTCAATTGAATGCTTGATTTTACTCCATCGTTTTTACTCAATAAATATACAGAACAAAGAAGAAACAGTTCTGAATAATTGAAGAAATACTTTGGTTTTTACTGTCGGAGTTGGTATGGGCTATTTATGAACCTGTGTAAAATTTCAGGAAAAAACATTATCTTGTTTTTGAGATATTTTAGATTCATGATGTTTCAGGTTTTGAATCGCTAAACACCTATACCTCAGAAGCACGGAATGCGAATGAATGCCTGTGTCACTTCTTGCACGAGTTGTCCGAGGAAAACGTGATCGTTAAACATGTATAGATTTTTTTCTTGTATAGGAAATGTTGCAGTTCATTTTCGAATGAGTGTTCGAGAGTGATTCAACAAGCTACGGACATTTTCTCCCTATTTTTTTCAGAATTATGTGATTCAGTACAAGATCCACAAAATGGTTCAATTACATTTACAACCAACGGATCTCAGACGATTGCAACGTTCTCATGCGAGGTCGGGTATACTGTGAACGATGTCACACTCGTGACGTCAGAGTGCGGCCACAATGGAGTCTGGACATCAGAAACAGTAGAATGCGGTTAGTTCTTTAGATTGCATTAATACACTTGTGTAATTTCAAGACTATTTTACCTATACAATAAACTGATGTTTACTGTTGTAATATGAAGCATCAAACACTGTCAAATATAACTA